>JAYMZC010000387.1:14101514-14151514 GCA_036346975.1 Drosophila prolongata | reverse complement strand
CAACACACACACAAGCTTTTCATCGCACGATCGAACCAAATTGCAACCAACCCGACCGATGTTTTCGAGCAAGGGGAAAATAATTTCGCACGATCGAACCAAGTTGCAACCAACCCGACCGATGTTTTCGAGCAAGGGGAAAATAATTTCGCACGATCGAACCAAATTGCAACCAACCCGACCGATGTTTTCGAGCAAGGGGAAATAATTCTGCCTGAAGACTGCCGAAGCGCAAGCGCAGAGGCAGCGACGCCGACGCAATGCATGGGGAACGTGCGCCAGTGAAATGTGTGATAAAATGTCAACAGACAGTGGCGATGTTGATGGAGTGCGCGACCCTGTTCCCGGTGCGGAGGCATGGGGAATCAACTGGCTGGATTTGCTGTGGACGGAAACGTAAGCGTCTACTATATATTTTCCGAATATATTTTGTTTTTTTGAAAACAACGACTGGACTGGAGTGGCGTGACAAGGAGGCTTTGTACACCCCTTGCACAAAACTCAAATAAAGAAAACAAAGTATTTGAAAACCCAAAAGCTATTTGCCTGACCGTGTTTTGTGTGTGAGTGAACGTAGGAGGGGAATGGGAACCGGACCGCGTGGTGGCCAAGGATTACGACGGAGTCTTGCACTCGCTTGTCGGATCCGAGGCTGTTGCCGGTCCCGGAGCGCGTAGTGGCCGTGGATTACGACGGAGCTAGGCTCGTTTGTCGGGTCCAGGGTCAGTGCGGGGTCCGGAGCGTGCGGCTGAGAGAGATTTCGACGGAGTCTTGTACTCGATTGTCGGATCTAAATCCGCTGCAGGTTTCGGCCCATGGTCGGCATCTCTGGGTGACAGTGCCCACAAAACCCCCTTCCTTTTCTTTTGTTGCTGTCTCTGCCGGTCGTGGTCGGACCGCGTGGTGGCCAAGGATTACGACGGAGTCTTGCACTCGCTTGTCGGATCCGAGGCTGTTGCCGGTCCCGGAGCGCGTAGTGGCCGTGGATTACGACGAAGCTAGGCTCGTTTGTCGGGTCCAGGGTCAGTGCGGGTTCCGGAGCGTGCGGCTGAGAGAGATTTCGACGGAGTCTTGTACTCGATTGTCGGATCTAAATCCGCTGCAGGTTTCGGCCCATGGTCGGCATCTCTGGGTGACAGTGCCCACAAAACCCCCTTCTGTTTCTGTCGATCGTTGCGTGACCGCGTGGTGGCCAAGGATTACGACGGAGCTAGCTTCGTTTGTCGGATCCAAGGATCATTGCGGGTTCCGAGGCGCGTGGCGGGTAGAGATTACGACGCGGAGCGGGGAAGCAGTAAAAAAACAAAAAAAAAACCCCAAGATTGTTGCAAAGCTAATACAGAGAATTTTTAGTATAAGCAAAAAACACAACGACACAAAAGGGCTAAATTAAATGCCCACGATTCGATGAGACAGCTCTGTCGCCAATAAAATTATTTAAATAAATTAACAATTTATTTATTTCCCAGCGGCGCTCTTGCGCCGAAGCCGAGATATTTAATACTATATTTATATTTTATATGTCTGATATATTTATATTTTTTTAGCAATTAAAAATGCAACAACACACAGAAGCAAATATAATAATAACGCATACAATTCCACAATTTAAAATTCCACAATGTCATCAATAATGAGTATGCTAATTAATATTGTATTTATTTTTTTAAATTAACACCAAAATAATTATGGAAGCGGAGAGCTGCAGAAAATATTCTGGCAGTGATTGACTTGTTTTATTTATTCGAGCTGCAGAAGAATATTCTGGGGCGCCAGGCCAGGTCCAGGTCCAGGTCCAGGTCCAGGTCCAGGTCCAGGTCCAGGGTCCAGGTCCAGGTCAGTCAGGTCCAGGTCCAGGTCCAGGTCCAGGTCCAGGTCCCCAGGTCCAGGTCCAGGTCCAGGTCCAGGTCCAGGTCCAGGTCCCCAGGTCCAGGTCCAGGTCCAGGTCCAGGTCCAGGTCCAGGTCCAGGTCCAGGTCCAGGTCCAGGTCCAGGTCCAGGTCCAGGTCCAGGTCCAGGTCCAGGTCCAGGTCCAGGTCCAGGTCCAGGTCCAGGTCCAGGTCCAGGTCCAGGTCCAGTCCAGGTCCAGGTCCAGGTCCAGGTCCAGGTCCAGGTCCAGGTCCAGGTCCAGGTCCAGGTCCAGGTCCAGGTCCAGGTCCAGGTCCAGGTCCAGGTCCAGGTCCAGGTCCAGGTCCAGGTCCAGGTCCAGGTCCAGGTCCAGGTCCAGGTCCAGGTCCAGGTCCAGGTCCAGGTCAGGTCCAGGTCCAGGTCCAGTCCAGGTCCAGGTCCAGGTCCAGGTCCAGGTCCAGGTCCAGGTCCAGGTCCAGGTCCAGGTCCAGGTCCAGGTCCAGGTCCAAGGTCCAGGTCAGGTCCAGGTCAGGTCCAGGTCCAGGTCCAGGTCCAGGTCCAGGTCCAGGGTCCAGGTCCAGGTCCAGGTCCAGGTTCCAGGTCCAGGTCCCAGGTCCAGGTCCAGTCAGGTCCAGGTTCCAGGTCCAGGTCCAGGTCCAGGTCCAGGTCCAGGTCCAGGTCCAGGTCAGGTCCAGGTCCAGGTCCAGGTCCAGGTCCAGGTTCAGGTCCAGGTCCAGGTCCAGGTCCAGGTCCAGGTCCAGGTCCAGGTCCAGGTCCAGGTCCAGGTCCAGGTCCAGGTCCAGGTCCAGGTCCAGGTCCAGGTCCAGCGTCCAGGTCCAGGTCCAGGTCCAGGTCCAGGTCCAGGTCCAGGTCCAGGGTCAGGTCAGGT
Organism: Drosophila prolongata; assembly: GCA_036346975.1. Lineage (NCBI taxonomy): Eukaryota > Metazoa > Arthropoda > Insecta > Diptera > Drosophilidae > Drosophila > Drosophila prolongata. The sequence continues at coordinate 14,148,778 of JAYMZC010000387.1, read as the reverse complement.
CCAGGTCCAGGTCCAGGTCCAGGTCAGCGTCCAGGTCCAGGTCCAGGTCCAGGTCCAGGTCCAGGTCAAGGTCCAGGTCAGGTCCAGGTCCAGGTCCAGGTCCAGGTCCAGGTCCAGTCAGGTCCAGGTCCAGGTCCAGGTCCAGGTCCAGGTCCAGGTCCAGGTCCAGGTCCAGGTCCAGGTCCAGGTCCAGGTCCAGGTCCAGGTCCAGGTCCAGGTCCAGGTCCAGGTCCAGGTCCAGGTCCAGGTCCAGGTCCAGGTCCAGGTCCAGGTCCAGGTCCAGGTCCAGGTCCAGGTCCAGGTCCAGGTCCAGGTCCAGGTCCAGGTCCAGGTCCAGGTCCAGGTCCAGGTCCAGGTCCAGGTCCAGGTCCAGGTCCAGGTCCAGGTCCAGGTCCAGGTCCAGGTCCAGGTCCAGGTCCAGGTCCAGGTCCAGGTCCAGGTCCAGGTCCAGGTCCAGGTCCAGGTCCAGGTCTAAAGCTAACTACGGATGATCGAACAGAACTAGTTTTGCAAAGGGACGTATATCATTAAACACGCAGTCTTGTTGCGGAGCGACTTCTAAGGCCTAAAATGTCGGTTATTGTAATTTTCAGTTGACTTTTTTAAACCATCAGGGATTTCAATACTTTCAATTGTTTTATTCATCTCCTCGTCCTAGTCTACAGTCGGGCATCCGTTCTCGGATTTCCGCTTGGAAGTTTCCCGATTTCTGAGAACATTTTGGGCACGAGGGCTTACAAATATTTAGTGCGCCACACACGTAGCAAAAAACTCAGTAAGGCTCGGGACAGTCTTTAAATCGATGACCTAAAGTCTCACAATTCCACCTTTTCGTTCGATTCCCATTTCGAGTCGCCCAAATCTGTGCTTCGTTTTCCTAAAAAGATTCTTCATCTACAGATAACTCATTTATGTTTCGCCTTGCAACTGGGTAGCGTGAATTAATTATAACTCTTAGATTGTTGAAGAATTCTTCATGACGATGACAGTGCCTGTGGTTTGTGGTTTCTATGTGTAATATGTCATGTCCTAAGTCAGATCTTAGGTTATTCCTAACTGCCTGAACCAAATCAGAGTCTGACATAGGCTCAGAAATCGAGAACAAAATAGTCGCCAATTCATCTGCTCGGAGCACCTATGGCATCGCCAAAAGAAGGTTAAGTCTGGGCCTACAAACAACTAGTTTGCGTACTCATACAACAAATCAAAATTTCCATTTAACGATCGACTCGTTAATGTATTTGCACGATATATAAAATCATCTACTAAAATGTCCGTTGGTGAACCCCAAATCTGTAGTTTCAAGTCGGCAATTAAGCTTGAAATTTGGTCAGGTCGGATAATATGATCGTCTCTACGATTTTCTAGTGAGGGATTACCGGATATATTATGGTTAACGGTGACTATCAAAAGGCTGATTTGGAAGTGGGCCTGCTAGAGGTAACTCCGTGTCCCATTCAAGGGATTGTCGTTGCGATGAAGGTATGTTAAGGATTTGTATCACAAGAATTATTTGTTCTGATAAGGTCGAAGAAAGTCGGGTTTGGTAAGATTCTAAAGCAATCGTTATTAGTTCCTGAATTTTCCCATCTAAAATGCTATTTGCTCTTTGCGAACCTTGTGAAGGTTTGTCGTTGTCGGGTGGCTCAGGGATGGCCAGGGTTCGTCACAAGAATTTGATTGTGTCAGGCGTGGTTGCTGAAAGAGAGTTCCGACCCAGCCCAGAGTAGAAGTCGTGAGGAATTACTTAGTAATTGATTAGAACCAAGTTTAATTTCAGTAAGTATCTTGACATTTGATTAACAACTAACGAATTCTCCGGATTGGCGGGGTGCCGCCCTTGCTGCCTTCGCTTCCTTCTTCCGCTTAGACTACCTGGTATCGGGAGCCGACCAGTTGCTCGATAGGACCAGCACGGGTGGGGTTACCTGAAATGAGAATGGGATGCTTGGGGACCCTGAAGTCGGCCACGAGCGAGAGAGATCTATTTAGTGCTTGGGGACCCGAAAGTCGACCGCAAGAGAGAGAATGTTGCTTGGGGACCCGAAAGTCGACTGCAAGAGAGAGAGAATGTTTTGTTTGGGGACCCTGAAGTCAGCCACAAGAGAGAGAATTTGTTGCTCGGGGACCCTAAAGTCAGCCACAAGAGAGAGATTATTGGTTGCTTGGGGCCCCTTAAGTCAGCCACAAGAGGGAGAGAATTGGTTGCTTGGGGACCCGGAAGTCAGCCGCAAGAGAGAGAGAATTTGGTGCTTGGGGACCCTGAGATCAGCCGCAAGAGAGAGAAGTTGGTGCTTGGGGACCCTGAGGTCAGCCGCAAGAGAGAGAGAGACGTCAGCCGGTGAACAGTGCCGTTAGGAGGTGTGATCCTGAAATCAGACGTCTCCTAGGGATACCTTCAGACCGGCAAGCCGAGAAGGTTAGAGGGAGGAGGAAGTACTACGGGAGCTAACTACAATGTATAAGCGGACTTGGATTAAATGATCTATTCCACCAAAAATGACTTTGCTGCTTACCACCACTGGGGAGTTGCCTCTGTACCCTTCTAGGGCCCGTGGTCCGTCTTATATAGGGCTCGGCGAGATCTAGTGTGCCCGTCGCCTGTAGGATTTGCCGGCCTAAGTGTGACCATCTCTATCGGTCTAGTGTGCCCCTACACGCGCGATCGTTGGCGCACGCGCGTTCTTGGTTTGAATTTTAAATTAAATGCTTCTATTGTGCGCACAGCGTCACACTCCCCCCCGTTATGGATTTTAGTGGTATTGAATCGTGACGTACTTTCCCCTATTCGACACCACTCGCCAGGTTGTCTCTCCATCCTTTATCAGCCATCGCTGCTGGTAGTGTCCATCCTTTGTCGCTGTGCTCCTCCTCATGGACCTCTAGTATATACCGGTCTGTTGTCTCGACTGCTCGGCTATCCTGGGCGATTCTGCCTACTGCCCTTATGGTTTGGCTGCTCCCTTCGTTGCCCTGCCCTGACCGGGTGTTACTGGTTGTTTGCGGTGCCGGGGTCTTCAGGTTGCCCCTCCTCTTCGCCGGTGCCGTCCGCTTTCGTGCGTATATGTATAGTATTGTATTTGTTCCTCCGTACGGCTTAGTGTCTCCAATGTCTATCCTCTTTGTTTTCCGTGTGTTCGGGTCTTTTACTACCCCTTTCGTCCGCGTCTTCCTTGATTTTTTCGGCTGTGATCCCTTGTACTTCTCCTTGATCGAGTTGTCCGTAACCTCTATTGCTTTCAACTCGTCCTGTACTCCTCTGGGTAAGGCGTCTGCTACCTCATTCCATTTTCCCTTTCCATACTGGACTACGCCTAAGTCCCTGGTATTCGTTTTTGTCTCCGGTTGGTCCACTTTGTCTCCGGCTGCTCTTATCTCTAGCTCCAAGCCTCCACACCTCAGCGTGCTGCGTGCCCCGGCTAGAAAGTCCATTCCTAACAGTATTCCTCCTGCCACTTCTGTTAGTATCATGAATGTTACCCTGAACGCTCTTCCTCCAAATTGCCTTCTGCGTTGCTCCGTTGGCCATTGTTATTTCTGCTCGGGTTCCACACCATTTGCCTTGTTGCTTCAGATCTTGATATCTGCTTCTGCTTATCGATGCTCCTGTGTCCATGGTTCCTTTCGCTGTCTTGTTTCCGACCCTTATCCGGGCTACTATTTGGAACTCGTCGCAACACAGCTGTTCCCCTGCTGCTGGCTCCTTTATTGCCGCCTGAGCTGCCAGCTTCAACTGCTCAGGTCTCCTGCAGCACTCTTTGGTTCTCGTACCGTTTCTTCCACAGATCCAGCAAAACAGCCTCGGCGGATTGCTGCACGTGCTTGCCGCATGTCCGGTTCCTCCGCTGCGCATGCAAATTAACTTTCTCACTTGTGAATTAGTTTAAAAAAATTTATTTTTATTTTTTATTATCACTTATTCACTATTACAATTTTTCCATAGGTAGAACTTATTTTATTCACTGCTCTTTTACTTTTCACTTGATATATTCTTTGGTGCTCGGTTCGGATCTCAAAAACGGACTGCCCTCCTTGAGTTCAATGATCAATAATCAAACCTCGGCTTAAGAGATTTATCTCAAAAAATTGATAAAGAGAATGACTCAAGAGAGTCGGAAAATAGGATGATGCAATTTGCCAATTAAATTTGAAATCTAAATTTGGCTGGAAATTGGTGTTTACATTAGCGGACTTTAGGGATCACTTTAGAAATCTTTTGTTTGCATTAGCGGACTCAGGGCTCGCTTGGGGGCTCCGATGCTTACAGTATCGGCTTGGACGTTTACAGCATCCGTTTGATGCGGACTGCGTGAAATTGATCTGGGTGGGAGTAATTTAGAGGCGTGTTGACAGAAATAGGTGACCACGGATTTTTCTCGGGTCTTGTCAGAGTTAATTGAAAATTGGCTCTCGGCTCAAAGTTGTTTATAAATTGGGTAAGAGCCCCTAAGTAATGTGTCATATGACTCCCCCCATTCTAAATTTAATCGTCCCGATTCATTGGAACTGATGGGTATATTGAATGTATTTGGTTGGTTAATTCAACAATGATATTTTCTTCTAGGGTATTTTCATTGACGGGGATATTATTTATTTCATTATCGGAAATTTTTCTTTCAAGTTCGATTTCTATATGAATTTGCCATGGTTTGAATATTAAAAATTTTCTGTATTTGATTACAACCATAATAATTAAATATATAACTGTGAATATGATTAATATTAACGTAACTGGTATTTGAGTTTGTTTAATTTGAATAAAAGGATTTAGTATGTTAATATTATCAAATGAGAGTTCCGAATCATTGGATATAATATATTCGGATACTAAATAATCTGTATATTTTCGAGCGGTGATGTATTCCAATATCTAATTGTCTACATTGGTGTAAGATATATTATTAATTTTAGAGGTGCCATTAAAGTTTATTAAATATGATCCATTTAAATAAGTGTCATTAACTATATTTTGTCCATTTACAAAAATGGCTCCATCTTGGATTACATCTATATTTTTATTTTTTTCTCGGATTTTGATACAAATAGATTTTTCCCCATTTAGTAATCTGGTAAAACAAGAACCTTCAGGGTTATGTGTGCAATAAATATTGAATATTTCTGTCTTTAAATTAGACATTACATAGTACTTAATTCTACATTTTGCGACGTGATTGTCTATTAATAATTTTCCATCATTATGTAAAATGGATCTTGAATTGTAAATTTCACAACGATCGGTAATAATAGGGTATTTTATGTAAATTATAATAAGATCTTGGTGCAAAGCGATTTTAAATTCAGATATATCTAATAGGTCTGTTATAATTACAGGTCTACTTTCGTGTTTATAAATTTCTTGTACATCATCATTATTTAGAATTTTAGTATAAAATACATCAATTTTTGCGAGTGTAATTGTGTCCATTAAATTCATAAGATCGTAAGTAAGCAAGCGCAGACGATATTTCCTGAGTGGAACTTCTTGATCCTTAAAAACTGTTTTTAATTCTTCAGATAAAGATTTTATTTCTTTAAATATTTTGGAATTAATAACGAATTGATCGTTATTATTTTGTATTAAATCATCGATTTTATTTTGGACTGTTATGAAATCATCATGATCTGGTGTTCCTGCTATCCATTTCCAAATGGTGCCTAATTCATTAATTCCTCTTTTCGATCTACTGGGTATTATTTGAGAGATAAGTATTTTGATAATTTTTAAATCGTGGGATATTTCCCAAAGAAAATTCTTGCTGTTATGATTCTTTAGAAATTCTGCTTCAAGATTAATTATATCTCTATAAAAACTTATATTAGTTATATGAAATAAGTCTGCGTATGATTCATAAATTAGAACATATTTGGTATTCTTGTAAAAAAGGAAATCGTGGTTCGTGTAATCCATTATTTCGGATTTGGTTGTACCTACCAGCAATATTAAGTACATTATTGAAAATATTATCTGGAATTTGAAACAAATTATTTTATATTATCTTTATGAATCGTACGGTTTCTGTTATTTATAATAACTTTATTAGGGAGATTTTCCTTAACCACTTGTTTTTTATATCTAGAATTAAGCTTGTTTCTTTCCCCATGTTTCTTTTTGTAAATTACTTCTCCTACATGATAATTCTTATTTTGTCTATCTTTATTGTGAAAATGCAACGATTTCTCTTGAGCTTGTTGCAGTAATTTAGGAGTTTCCTTATGTTCAATTTTATTAAATAATATATCAAAAGGTCTTTGGTTGGTTATTGAGTGAATTGTTAAATTATATTTTTGTGCTGCTCTAATTATGATTTCAGAATAATCAATTAAATTAAGTTCATCTTTAATACAGCGAGCAATTTCTGTTACGGTAGAGTGTGCCCTTTCTATTTGTGCGTTCGACGTACTATGTCGTGGATCTGCAAATTATAATGATATCCCATTTCTTTGTGCAAAGGATTTAAATTGGGATGAAGAAAAACTTGGTTCGTTATCTATCATCAAAGTTTTGGCTAATGGAAATTGTTGTAAAATTTCTGAAACTTTATTTTCTATATTTAGTTTATTAGGAATTTCTTTTACGACTAAGTATTTGGAATAAGAATCTATACAAGTAATGAATATAAGATTTTGGGCGTAATATATGTCAAGATGCAAACTTTCACCTTCTCTTTCTGGGATAGGTGCTTGACCGATAGGAATTTGTATTGGGTGTCTGTTGTATTTGTTTTGATTACAGATAGTACAACTCTTTATAAACTCCTTAAGTTTTTTGTATAAATTAGGCCAATGATAAGGTCTAGATATTTGTTTATAATTTTCATCAAGCCCTCTGTGAGCTCTACAATGAGTTTCTGTAATTATGGTAGATCTGTCCTCAGCGTTTTCGACATCCTGGACAAATATCTTAGTGTATAAAAATTTATTTATAAAATTGTCTTTAAGTGGTTTTTGTATTTTATAAAAATCTTCTAGAGTACAGTGAACTCCAATTGTTATATTGGGTGGAATGAATTCTCTTAAGATGGATACTAAATTTTCTAGAGTGTCATACTCTATTATATGTCTAGTATTTCCGAATACATTAATCGACTCATGTATTGTATACCTCCCCGTTGCTATTAGCAATTGTTGCTTAAACTGGTTTAAGGGTTTTCGGGTTTATTGTATAACATTCTCAAAACTACTCTCTGCTGAATGCTGAGTATTTTGATCAGAGACCGATTCATTACTTTCCGTTAGGTTATTTATTTGGATCCTTGATAAGGCGTCCGCAACAACATTTGTTGCTCCAGGCTTATAAATAAATTAAATCTTTGTAATGTTGTTCAACTGTTTTTGAAAATATTGTAACGAAAGCCGCCGAAAAACATGGGCTTTCGATAGTCGGCTAGGTGGCAACGCTTCAAGCAGCGCCAAAATGAGACTTTGACAGCCCGGCTGCCTGGTCTCTTTATTTTCTCTCTGTTCCCTTATTCCTTGATTCCTTCTTTCTTCTTCTAAAAACGAGATCAGAAAAAAGCACATGGCGCCTCGTGCGCTCTGTGAATAGGAGAACCAATAAAGCTGCGAAATAATTAAGAACTACGCGTGTGTTTTGGTTGAGCTTAGGCGAGGGAGTGGGTATTGACGGGATCGTGACCGCACACCGATCTAAAAAAGAAGTTCCGCTCGGCTTTCCGTGACGAGATCCGCCCTTCCACGGCGGCAAAATCGTTACATTGGTGCCAGGTGTGGGGTCACTAGGGTTTGCGAGAACCCTGACCTGCGTCGAAATGCCTAAGAATTCCGCCCGCCACCGCCGTCAAGCATCGCCAGCAGGGCGTAGTTTAGAAGATCCGCAGGATGGAGCTGCCGCGCTGGATGCAGTGGGCCGCGCCATCAACCGCTCGTTCCGCCTTATCGAACAAAAAGTGGAGGCGTTGGATCAGTCGCTCAACCTCAAGTTCGAGCAAAAGTTCGAACAAATGTGGGCGACGTTCGAGAGGACCATGCTGGGCAACAGCGAAGGCGTGAACAAAACTGGGGGTGAGCGACACTCCGCCAGCACCCCGTGCTTAGCTGAAATGGCCAATGCCGGTTCAGGACCGCCGCAGCAAGTGTTTCCACGGAGAATGGACGGCATTCCAGGGACCGCGTCGATGGCTGCCCATCGTCCAGTCGGAGACATAACCTCACAATGGGGAATTCTGGAGGTGTCGGATACAGAGCCGCCTCCTACCTTCGATGGAACACGTCCCTGGCCCGAATTTTAACGCCTACTGGACGACATGGCCGAAGAATACCACTGGTCAGAGAGGAAGAAGTGCAGGAAGTTGTATACGAGTCTGCGTGGGCGTGCTCAGCGTTTTCACGCTACTCTGCCAGAAGCCACTCTCAGCTCATACAACTCCCTGACATCCGCCATGCGCGAATACTTTACAATCAGTAAGCACACTGGCTATCACACCTTCCACAATCGTATGCAGGGACCACGAGAGTCTTTCGAGGACTTTGCACTAGAGCTGGAACGCCTGGGCAGAGCTGTATTTGGGGAGTTACCAACCGCCACCTACAACAGCATCATCGTGCAGCGTTTTAGGTCCCTATCATTAGCAGCCACCCGCGCTCTCTAACGGATGCCCTCGATATGGCGTGCCGCATTGAAGCCCAGTGCCGACGACGTACAGCCGCCGCAGTAATGAACTTTGCTGCCGAAACCATAGAAGATCCCCTAGTCTCTCCAGGAAGAAGAGCCCGAGGATCAGGAAGCCATAACCCGAGAGGACCGGGGTTTTCCACTAACTCCGTGCCGCTATCGGGAAACTAGCTACGGTCAGCCTCTCGGGGCGGAGGTTGACAGATAACACCGTAAGCCCCAGTGAGCAGCCGCTCACCCCCCCCCATTCCCCAACGGCGGTTCTCCGGCTCACCCTCAATCGCTCACCGCGCCTCCCCGGGTTACTGAATCCGGTTCCAACACCTGTAACGCCCCGCCGCACCTCCACTCGATGCCACCGCCTTCCGAGCAACCCGGCGCCCGACTAAATGCTTCTCCAAATGGAGTGGAAGCCATCGTGGCCCCCTTGCCCCCAGAGCCGTCGCCCGAAGAGAGTGCCGCGCAGTCTACGGACATTGAGCTTACAGCGGACCGGAATACCCACACAGCACGCCGACCGACGGGTTCCCAACAGTCGAGACCTCCCCACCAAGTAGCTGCCAGAACGGGCTCACCTTACGACGAAACGCAGGCCGTCCGTTCGCAGCCGTTGCAGAAGCCGCCGCCAACCAAGCAACACGGCGCCCGACTAAATGCTCCTCCAAATGGAGTTGAAGCCTTCGTGGCCCCCGTGTTCTTACAGCCGCCGCCAATCGAGCAACCCGGCGCCCGACTAAATGCTCCTCCAAGTGGAGTCGAAGCCATCGTGGCCCCCTTTCCCTTACTGCCGCCTCCCAAAGAAAGTGCCGCACAATCTCAGGAAATAGAGTTTGCCGCTCTCCGGAGCGCCCGCACCCTACGTAGACCAACGAGTTTACATCTTACCCCGGAGCCGCCATCCGGCGAGATCGCCAACGTACCGCCGCCCGCTCCACTAGAAACCGGTTCCATCCGATATGCCGCTGCCGCCGAGTCCTATGGGAAACTACCGCCGCCGCTTGCTGAAGGAGAAGAACTGAACTCACCCCCCGTGGACACCGTTTTGGGCCGATTGTTCGCTGAACACCCATCCGGAAAGATGCCACTAATGCCGTCAATCGCGGCGAAACGGACAACTACAAACCCTATACAATATGACCATCGCGGGAGCCAGTCTATGCCCGCCGAAGCTACGTATACCTGTAGTGCCGTTGGAGGCCAACATTTACATTGTTTGATCTTCTTACAGAAACATCCTATACGGCTGATCGTCGACACTGGTGCCGCCGTCTCCCTTCTAAACGAGCGGGATACGCCAAAGCAACTACCCAGTGCACCTTGCCGCGTGACTCTGCAGGGACCATCAGCCGAGAAATTCGTGGCAACCGCACGAGTCGCCGCCAGACTTGTTGTTGCCGGGCCAGTTGAACACGAATTCCTGCTAGTGGAAGGCAGCACCCCAAGCCTGTTAGGCATGTACTTTCTGCTGCAATATAAGGCAACCGTAGACTTGAAAGATCTTCAGTTACGGTTCCCGTGGGGATCCTTGCCGCTATATGCCCCGACTACGGAACAGCGAAATCTACTTTATTCGACCGCGCCAAGTAACATCCTGCCATATAGCGACACCCACTTAACGGTTCGATGCATGTCGGAGGAGCAACTGCCCGCAGCTCTGTTGGAACGTGGAGCTCACTCCCAATTGCCCCCCAAAATTCTACTAGGCAGCACCCTGCTGGACACCATAACCAACACCAGCACACTGCATCTAGTAAATCTCAGCGCGCACACGTATGTTCTCCCAGCGCAAACAATTGTGGGACAAGTGGAAGCAGTAGAGGTTCTGGAAACCCCTCAGGATCAAGACGGAAACGATGAAGCAACTTCCCACAATGGGGAAGTACCCCCCGAGTTGCCACCCCCTCTTCGCTCCAAGTGGACGGCCTTGATGAACCGCTTCCAGCGAGTGTTTGCCCGAAGCGATGACGACTCCGGGCATACCAACCTAACCCGCCATGTGATCGATACGGGTCTATCTAGGCCTATCAAGCAACCAGTGCGTCGTCTTGCGCTGGCAGGGAAGGCTGAGGTGGAAGAACTGGTTGCCGACATGAAGCTAAGAGGCATAATTCGCCCATCCACAAGCCCGTGGGCCTCACCGGTCGTTCTAGTAAGGAAAAAGGACGGTTCTACCCGGTTCTGTGTGGATTATCGACGTCTAAACGATATCACCATCAAGGATTCTTATCCCCTACCAAGGATGGATGACATCTTAACCACGATGCACGGCGCCTGTTGGTTCTCCACAATGGACCTTCAGAGCGGTTACTGGCAGGTGGAAATGGACGACGCCTCAAGAGCCAAGACCGCTTTTACGTGTGATGCCGGTCTTTTTGAATTTAACGTGATGCCGTTTGGCCTGACCAACGCGCCAGCGACCTTCGAGCGTTTAATGGACGGCCTATTCTCCGGACCTGCCTGGAAATCCACGCTGGTTTACCTCGACGACATCATTGTGTACTCTCGGACAGCGGAAGACCATCTGGACCACTTGCAACAAGTCTTGGATAAATTGCAAAGCGCAGGACTAAAGCTGAGTCCCCGCAAATGCCATTTCTTCCGAACCGAGGTTAGTTACCTGGGCCACATAGTTAGCCACAAAGGCTTACGGGCGTGTCCGGAAAAGATTCGAAAAGTCATCGATTGGTGACCCCCGTAACAAGAAAGAGGTACGATCCTTCGTGGGCCTCTGTTCCTACTACCGCAAATTCATCCCGGACTTCGCCACCATCGCTCGCCCTCTACATGAACTAACGGAAACTAAGCGTGTCTTCACATGGACCTCATCGGCTCACGATGCCTTTGAAACGCTTAAAATTAAGCTCACTACACCGCCCATTCTAACGTTTCCCGCTTCTAATGGTGTATTCGTTTTGGATACAGATGCGTCAAACCATGGCGCGGGCGCTGTGCTCAGTCAACAACAAGAAGGACAGGAGCATGTACTGGAGTATTACAGCAAATCCTTTAATGCTGCCGAACGCAATTATTGCGTAACTAGGAGAGAGCTGCTAGCCGTGGTTCTATCTACCAAACATTACCATCACTATTTATATGGCCGGAAATTCTTGCTGCGCACGGACCACTCGTCTCTCCGATGGCTGTTCAACTTTCGGGAACCCGAAGGACAACTCGCTCGCTGGATTGAACGCCTCCAGCAATACGACATGGATATCCAGCACCGCAGTGGCAAGCTACACGGTAACGCCGATGCCCTGTCTCGCCGCCCCTGTGGTGAATGCCGCATATGCACTAAGGCAGAACAAAACGATGGTCAAGGGATTTTGTTCTTACAGGCCCAACCAGTCGACATTGCTATCAGCCAGGAAAAAGATCCCACTTTGTCGTTGATCCTGCAATGGTTAAAAACAGGAGAACGACCAACTAAATCCACAACATGGAGTGAGAGCCCCGAGACAAAAGCGTATTGGCACTTGTTCGAACACCTTTTCGTGGAGAGGGGTCTTCTAATGATTAAAACCAAAACTGCGGACGAAGCCTTGGTAGTGCCTCGCTCTCTTTAGGAAGAAGCTCTGCGCAGCGCTCACAACTCTACCACCGGCGGACACTTCGGAATTAAGAAGACAGTCGCCAAGCTCAAGCAACGTTACTTTTGGATCGGACAGACTGCAGACGTAGCCCTTTGGTGCGCACGCTGTACCGAATGCAATGCCAGAAAAGGACCTACTCGCCGTACAGTGGGCCAACTACAACCCCGCGTCCTAGGTGCTCCATTTGAACGACTTGCGATCGACATACTCGGCCCTCTGCCAACTACTACTCACGGAAATCGCTACATCGCTGTGGTGATGTGCTACTTCACCAAATGGCCGGAGTGCATAGCTCTTCCCAACCAAACCTCCGAAACTGTAGCTCGAGCACTCATCCAAGAAGTGTTTTGCCGTTTTGGTGCCCCATTTATCCTTCACTCGGACCAAGGCCGCAACTTCGAATCAGAGGTATTCCAAGCTTGCCTACGCCTCCTCGACGTGGAGAAGACTCGCACCACACCGCTACACCCTCAGTCGGACGGGATGGTCGAGAGATTTAATCGGACCCTCCTGGATTACCTGGCCAAATTTGTTGCGACCGATCAACGCGACTGGGACCAACTGTTGCCGCTAGCTCTCTGGGCCTATCGATCGGCTCCACATGAGGCAACTGGGTTTTCACCGTCGTTACTGATGCTGGGACGGGAACTCCGGCTACCGAGCGAACTGCTGTATGGACGACCATCCCCTCATCCGGATAGCTATCCCGCCTACGTGGAACAATTGCAGAATCGCCTCCGACTCACACAACAGATTGGACGACGAAACTTGATGGCAGCCGCTAACGTTAACAAGTTACGCTACGACCTTCGATCGCATCCAGTTGAATTCGCCGTTGGAGAAGAGGTTTGGCTCTACTGCCCTACACGAAGAGTGGGCCGATGCCCGAAACTGCAGTCTGATTGGATTGGACCCGCCGTCGTCACCCGACGTCACTCCGACCTGGTATACGAGATACGACTACCAGGGAAGCGTGCCACCAGGACCGTCCATGTCAACCGATTGGCCCCTTACCGAGGCCCAAGTCCAGCCGTACTCGGCCAGGAGACTCGAGTCTGAGAGGGGGGTAATGTAACGAAAGCCGCCGAAAAACATGGGCTTTCGATAAACGGCTAGGTGGCAACGCTTCAAGCAGCGCCAAAATGAGACTTTGACAGCCCGGCTGCCTGGTCTCTTTATTTTCTCTCTGTTCCCTTATTCCTTGATTCCTTCTTCCTTCTTCTAAAAACGAGATCAGAAAAAAGCACATGGCGCCTCGTGCGCTCTGTGAATAGGAGAACCAATAAAGCTGCGAAATAATTAAGAACTACGCGTGTGTTTTGGTTGAGCTTAGGCGAGGGAGTGGGTATTGACGGGATCGTGACCGCACACCGATCTAAAAAGAAGTTCCGCTTGGCTTTCCGTGACGAGATCCGCCCTTCCACGGCGGCAAAATCGTTACAATATAATAATGTCATCCATATATACATGACATGTTTTACCCACTTGTTCTCTTAAAATATCATCCATCGCTCGCTGGAATATTCTATGAGCGCTTGTCAAACCAAAAGGCATTCTTAGGAATTCGTATTTCCCATTGTTTATTGAAAATGAGGTTTTCTGTATGTCTGGTTCACTCATGAGAATCTGATGAAATCCAGATTCCAAGTCAATTGTTGAGAATTGGCTTTTCCAAGATTTGATAAAATCACTGAAGGGTCCTGCATTGGATATCTATCTGGTATAGTATTTTCGTTAAGTTTTTATAATCTATTACTAGTCTGAGCTTTGGAGTTCCATCTTCATTGAAACCCTTTTTTGGTACTACCAGTACAGGTGAATTATAAGGACTTCTACTTGACCTTATAATTTCTTCTTTTAGCATTCGACTTATTTCAGAATTAACAAAATCTGAAGCTGATAGAGCATAAGGGTATTGTTTACTGTAAATGGCCCTATCATTTACGGTGTTTATTTCACCGCGTATGTCTGTCCTAAAAGGAATCTGCATATTTATTTTCGAATGTTCTTCATTGATAATATTTAATATTTCGTTTTCCAAACCTATTCTTTGATTTGCAGATGATATTTTTATGTTGTTTAATTTTTATTGTCGGATAACTCAACGACGGCGTGTTCAGGATTTTTAATTCCCAAACTTTTATTTTTATCGGATTTTTCAACGACGGCGTTTTCAGGATTTTTATATCCCAAACTAAATTCGCTTTGATTACCCATTTCAGATTCGGATCTGATTTGAGTCTTTTCATCATAGTATTTTTAATATAAATTCTTTTAATGGAAGAATAATGTTTTCTTCTGTTAAAGAAAGTTGGTTTAAGATTTTTCCGTTATCATAATTTAATTTTTCTTCTTTTTCATTATAATATTTAATTACTCCCTTCGCTGTATCGATTACAGCTCCTATTTTTTTTTAAAGGTTATAGCCGACCAGTAAATCTGAATCCAGGCCTTCTATTTCATAAAAACTATATCGCGTATCAAAAATAGTTATCATGTGATAGTATTTTATTATTGAATATCCATTCACTGTGGATACTCGTTTATATATTGGAAGCTCATTTTTATTTTTATAAATTCCTGTTCTAATATAACAAGCGGTTGCTCCAGTGTCTATTAATATTTTTAATTTTTTATTTATTTTTTATCATTTCTAATTAAGTAGGGTAAGCCTACTCCTGACCTTTGTCTAAAAAATGGTCCTCCTCAATATTATTTAATCTCATGGTCTTGTTAGCCGGTTGGTTAACAGTTCCAGTTGGTAACCTCTTATTTTGGGCTTGGCCTTGCGGAGTGTTCTGGGTCTCAAATTGTTTAGTTTGATACCACTTGTTCAGTCTGTAATTATTACTTTTATGATTATTATAGGTTTGATTGAATCCGTTATTAGGCCTGTTCTGAGTCTGTATAGGCTCGTCTATTTCCATTGGTTCTGGCTTATTTTGTGGCTGTCTATAAGTATTCCACTGATTTTGTTGGTTATTATTAAATTTACCCTGGTTCCAAAAATTATTTTTATTATGATTATTATAACCATAATTATTTCTGTTCTGGTTGTTGTCTTGATTGAACATGAGATTATTATTGTTCCGCTGAATATTATAATTATTGTTTTGTTGTCTTGGCTTTTGATTGAAATATGTTTGTACATTACCACCAGAGTTTGGCTCACTATGTTTTCTCTGAGTAGTTGAGAAACTATTTGGGAAATGAGCTCTCATATTGTTGCTTTCTAATTCCTGAACTATGACCATTGCATTTGGTAGGTCAGGTGGATTCATTGCGAAAATGGTATCTGAAATTTGGCCGTTGAGGCCGGTGATGAAAACTCTAAGAGCTGTCTTCCTATGTTTTTCAAAAATTTTTGCTGTGATTGGTTTGTTTCTACCGTAGGTCATAATTGTTTTGTTAATTAGTAGAGTTAATTTTCTATTAACTGTACCATAATAATCCATTATGGATAATTTTCCCTGACTCAATACACTTAGTTCCTGTTCGATAATATGAATTGGACGTTTGTCGCTAAAGACAAAGTCAAGTCTGGCTGGTATGGCATCGAAATTTAACACCGTACCATTATGGGTTAAGGCATCGTTTGCCATTCCTGTTATTTTATTTCTTAATATAGATAAGGCAGAATAAAACCTTTCACTCCCTCTGGCATACTGACCCTTGGCTATTTCAGCTGATTCATATTTATCTTCTTCACCTCTATATTCCCTAACAGATTTGATGATCTCATAAGATGTTTCGCACTTAATATTTGGATCTACAATCTCTATTTGATAATCTTCAATCTTCTTTATTTTATGAGAAAGCTGCGATCTTAAATTTACGATCTCCTCCTTTAATGGATTTAATTCAAAATTAACAATTTGTTTTATTAAATCTCCTACATTTAACATTGAATTGTTTGTAACAGCCGGATAGTTCGTATTTTCTTGAGGCGTATTCATGTGGAGTCTTTTATTTAATCCAGTCTGGCTGGTTGAGGGTTCCGATATTTTGAGAACTTTATTGAAATCAGAAATTAAGTCTTCCACTTTGATTCTTTTTATTTCCTTTTTTACTAATTTCATATATAATAATAATATAATAAAAAAAGGTTTTATCGCTCACGAATTGTCCTCTTTATTTTTCTTATAGTTGCTTGCTGATCCTGTTGGGGTCTTTCTTCCTTTTTTTGTTGATCCTGCTTGGGGTCGTCCTTCTTTATTGGTGACTTTGGGTTTTCCTTCTTTTTTAATAATTATTTTTTTTGGCGAGGGATTGCCCTTCAGCCTGTTTTCTTTGAATGTTTTTTTGTATGATGGCTTTGATGATTTTTGTTGTAAATATTTTTAAATTAAATTGTTTTTCCGATGATGATTTTTTTGTCACTTTTTAATTTTTATGTCTGAGCAGTGAATTTCTTGTTACGATCACTATTTTGTACTTTGACATTTAAGGAGATTATTTCATAAATTATTTTCTGCCTTAGTTTTTTTGATCAACACAAACTTTTTATTTTTTTGCCACCTTATTTCCACCTTATTTTTTTTTGATCAATACAAGCTTATTATTTTCGTCGGTTGTATCGGGTTTTTGGCCGCGCTAAATTCCTTTAAAACTTTTTTAACTTTTATTTTAAAGCCTGGTTTTAGAATTTTTTTTAATCGCACGGCCCCACGTTGGGCGCCAATTAACTTTCTCACTTGTGAATTAGTTTAAAAAAATTTATTTTTATTTTTTATTATCACTTATTCACTATTACAATTTTTCCATAGGTCGAACATATTTTATTCACTTCTCTTTTACTTTTCACTTGATTTATTCTTTGGTGCTCGGTTCGGATCTCAAAAACGGACTGCCCTCCTTGAGTTCAATAATCAATAATCAAACCTCGGCTTAAGAGATTTATCTCAAAAAATTGATAAAGAGAATGACTCAAGAGAGTCGGAAAATAGGATGATGCAATTTTCCAATTAAATTTGAAATCTAAATTTGGCTGTTTACATTAGCGGACTTTAGGGATCACTTTAGAAATCTTTTGTTTGCATTAGCGGACTCAGGGCTCGCTTGGGGGCTCCGATGCTTACAGTATCGGCTTGGATGTTTACAGCATCCGTTTGATGCGGACTGCGTGAAATTGATCTGGGTGGGAGTAATTTAGAGGCGTGTTGACAGAAATAGGTGACCACGGATTTTTCTCGGGTCTTGTCAGAGTTAATTGAAAATGGGCTCTCGGCTCAAAGTTGTTTATAAATTGGGTAAGAGCCCCTAAGTAATGTGTCATAACTTTATAACTTGCATATCTCCGGTCCTAGTTGCCTGTGTCCGGTCCACTGCCTCTATTTCTTCTACTTCCTCCACTAGTTTGAGGAACTCTGTCAACGAGTTGAATCCTGCCCTCCTAGCGTACAGCTTTATCTTGCTCCTGCTGTTTTTGTATACTCGGTCCAGTTTGGCCTCTTGTGAGAGTTTCGTGAATTGCATCAGTTTTCTTAGTCCCATTGCGTATTCTCTTACGGGCTCCGTTTCTCTCTGTTTCATCTGTGCAATCTGATTCTCCAACTGTTCCTCATACCTCGGCGGCAAAAAGTATTCCAGCAGTTCTGTTCTGAGCTGAGTCCATGTTACGATCCTGCTCGGCGTGGTGTTCCACCAATCACTCGCGATCCCCTCCAGGATGAATGGCATCGTCTGTATCAGCTGGTCCTTCCGTATTCCGTATCCGCCTGTCCACTGTTCCATTTTGCTTAGGAACTCCAGAGGGTTTGTTGTTCCTTGGTACCGGATGCCCCATCCGCGTACCCGGTCTATGACTTCTGTTTCCATTTTTATTTCTGTCTTTCCTTCCGTTTCGTCCCCTCGACTTGCTCCTTTGATGTCCATTATCTCCTCCCTTTCCCTGGTTACCACGATCGCCGGAATTGTTTCCTTCGCCGGGCTTTTTTTCTCTCCTATATTTTTCTGTCAGTTCTGCGAGTCTTTGTCTGACCGTTTCCGTATGATCCGTTTTTTTTGGCGAACGCTGCCAACAAACATCTTAAATCTTCACTTCTTTCTGCCGTTCCTAATCCGAACTCTTCCGTGTATTTCGTTAGTTCGCTCTTTGGTACCAGATATACCCAGCTCGACATTACTCCGCTGGTGTCGGTTTATCTCTTGCAACCACTTTAACCTGTTCGGGCGCCACTGTGACGGTTTGTCGTTGTCGGGTGGCTCAGGGATGGCCAGGGTTCGTCACAAGAATTTGTTTGTGTCAGGCGTGGTTGCTGAAAGAGAGTTCCGACCCAGCCCAGAGTAGTAATTGATTAGAACTAGGTTTTATTTCAGTAAGTATCTTGACATTTGATTAACAACTAACGAATTCTCCGGATTGGCGGGGTGCCGCCCTTGCTGCCTTCGCTTCCTTCTTCCGCTTAGACTACCTGGTATCGGGAGCCGTCCAGTTGCTCGATAGGACCAGCACGGGTGGGGTTACCTGAAATGAGAATGGGATGCTTGGTGACCCTGAAGTCGGCCACGAGCGAGAGAGATCTATTTAGTGCTTGGGGACCCGAAAGTCGACCGCAAGAGAGAGAATGTTGCTTGGGGACCCGAAAGTCGACTGCAAGAGCGAGAGAATGTTTTGTTTGGGGACCCTGAAGTCAGCCACAAGAGAGAGAATTTGTTGCTCGGGGACCCTAAAGTCAGCCACAAGAGAGAGAGCATTGGTTGCTTGGGGCCCCTTAAGTCAGCCACAAGAGGGAGAGAAATGGGTGCTTGGGGACCCGGAAGTCAGCCGCAAGAGAGAGAGAATTTGGAGAGAGAAGTTGGTGCTTGGGGACCTTGAGGTCAGCCGCAAGAGAGAGAAGTTGGTGCTTGGGGACCCTGAGGTCAGCCGCAAGAGAGAGAAGTTGGTGCTTGGAGACCCTGAGGTCAGCCGCAAGAGAGAGAGAGACGTCAGCCGGTGAACAGTGCCGTTAGGAGGTGTGATCCTGAAATCAGAAGTCTCCTAGGGATACCTTCAGACCGGCAAGCCGAGAAGGTTAGAGGGAGGAGGAAGTACTACGGGAGCTAACTACAATGTATAAGCGGACTTGGATTGAATGATCTATTCCACCAAAAATGACTTTGCTGCTTACCACCACTGGGGAGTTGCCTTTGTACCCTTCTATGGGCCGTGGTCCGTCTTATATAGGGCTCGGCGAGATCTAGTGTGCCCGTCGCCTGTAGGATTTGCCGGCCTAAGTGTGACCATCTCTATCGGTCTAGTGTGCCCCTACACGCGCGATTTTGTTTTCCGTGTGTTCGGGTCTTTTACTGCCCCTTTCGTCCGCGTCTTCCTTGATTTTTTCGGCTGTGATCCCTTGTACTTCTCCATGATCGAGTTGTCCGTAACCTCTATTGCTTTCAACTCGTCCTGTACTCCTCTGGGTAAGGCGTCTGCTACCTCATTCCATTTTCCCTTTCCATACTGGACTACGCCTAAGTCCCTGGTATTCGTTTTTGTCTCTGGTTGGTCCACTTTGTCTCCGGCTGCTCTTATCTCTAGCTCCAAGCCTCCACACCTCAGCGTGCTGCGTGCCCCGGCTAGAAAGTCCATTCCTAACAGTATTCCTCCTGCCACTTCTGTTAGTATCATGAATGTTACCCTGAACGCTCTTCCTCCAAATTGCCTTCTGCGTTGCTCCGTTGGCCATTGTTATTTCTGCTCGGGTTCCACACCATTTGCCTTGTTGCTTCAGATCTTGATATCTGCTTCTGCTTATCGCGCTTCTTGATGCTCCTGTGTCCACGGTTTCTTTCGCTGTCTTGTTTCCGACCCTTATCCGGGCTACTATTTGGAACTCGTCGCAACACAGCTGTTCCCCTGCTGCTGGCTCCTTTATTGCCGCCTGAGCTGCCAGCTTCAACTGCTCAGGTCTCCTGCAGCACTCTTTGGTTCTCGTACCGTTTCTTCCACAGATCCAGCAAAACAGCCTCGGCGGATTGCTGCACGTGCTTGCCGCATGTCCGGTTCCTCCGCAGCGCATGCAAATTAACTTTCTCACTTGTGAATTAGTTTAAAAAAATTTATTTTTATTTTTTATTATCACTTATTCACTATTACAATTTTTCCATAGGTAGAACTTATTTTATTCACTGCTCTTTTACTTTTCACTTGATATATTCTTTGGTGCTCGGTTCGGATCTCAAAAACGGACTGCCCTCCTTGAGTTCAATAATCAATAATCAAACCTCGGCTTAAGAGATTTATCTCAAAAAATTGATAAAGAGAATGACTCAAGAGAGTCGGAAAATAGGATGATGCAATTTGCCAATTAAATTTGAAATCTAAATTTGGCTGGAAATTGGTGTTTACATTAGCGGACTTTAGGGATCACTTTAGAAATCTTTTGTTTGCATTAGCGGACTCAGGGCTCGCTTGGGGGCTCCGATGCTTACAGTATCGGCTTGGATGTTTACAGCATCCGTTTGATGCGGACTGCGTGAAATTGATCTGGGTGGGAGTAATTTAGAGGCGTGTTGACAGAAATAGGTGACCACGGATTTTTCTCGGGTCTTGTCAGAGTTAATTGAAAATTGGCTCTCGGCTCAAAGTTGTTTATAAATTGGGTAAGAGCCCCTAAGTAATGTGTCATATGACTCCCCCCATTCTAAATTGAATCGTCCCGATTCATTGGAACTGATGGGTATATTGAATGTATTTGGTTGGTTAATTCAACAATAATATTTTCTTCTAGGGTATTTTCATTGACGGGGATATTATTTATTTCATTATCGGAAATTTTGCTTTCAGGTTCGATTTCTATATGAATTTGCCATGGTTTGAATATTAAAAATGTTCTGTATTTGATGACAACCATAATAATTAAATATATAACTGTGAATATGATTAATATTAACGTAACTGGTATTTGAGTTTGTTTAATTTGAATAAAGGGATTTAGTATGTTAATATTATCAAATGAGAGTTCCGAATCATTGGATATAATATATTCGGATACTAAAAAATCTGTATATTTTCGAGCGGTGATGTATTCCAATATCTAATTGTCTACATTGGTGTAAGATATATTATTAATTTTAGAGGTGCCATTAAAGTTTATTAAATATGATCCATTTAAATAAGTGTCATTAACTATATTTTGTCCATTTACAAAAATGGCTCCATCTTGGATTACATCTATATTTTTATTTTTTTCTCGGATTTTGTTACAAATAGATTTTTCCCCATTTAGTAATCTGGTAAAACAAGAACCTTCAGGGTTAAGTGTGCAATAATTATTGAATATTTCTGTCTTAAAATTAGACATTACATAGTACTTATTTCTACATTTTGCGACGTGATCATTATGTGAAATGGATCTTGAATTGTAAATTTCACAACGATCGGTAATAATAGGGTATTTTATGTAAATTATAATAAGATCTTGGTGCAAAGCGATTTTAAATTCAGATATATCTAATAGGTCTGTTATAATTACAGGTCTACTTTCGTGTTTATAAATTTCTTGTATATCATCATTATTTAGAATTTTAGTATTAAATACATCAATTTTTGCGAGTGTAATTGTGTCCATTAAATTCATAAAAATTCATTAAAAACTGTTTTGAATTCTTCAGATAAAGATTTTATTTCTTTAAATATTTTGGAATTAATAACGAATTGATTGTTATTATTTTGTATTAAATCATCGATTTTATTTTGGACTGTTATGAATTCATCATGATCTGGTGTTCCTGCTATCCATTTCCAAATGGTGCCTAATTCATTAATTCCTCTTTTCGATCTACTGGTTATTATTTGAGAGATAAGTATTTTGATCATTTTTAAATCGTGGGATATTTCCCAAAGAAAATTCTTGCTGTTATGATTCTTTAGAAATTCTGCTTCAAGATTAATTATATCTCTATAAAAACTTATATTAGTTATATGAAATAAGTCTGCGTATGATTCATAAATTAGAACATATTTGGTATTCTTGTAAAGAAGGAAATCGTAGTTCGTGTAATCCATTATTTCGGATTTGGTTGTACCTACCAGCAATAATAAGTACATAATTGAAAACATTATCTGGAATTTGAAAAAAATTATTTTATATTATCTTTATGAATCGTACGGTTTCTGTTATTTATAATAACTTTATTAGGGAGATTTTCCTTAACTACTTGTTTTTATACCCGTTACTCGTAGAGTAAAAGGGTATATCGTATTCGTGCAAAAGTATGTAACAGCTAGAAGGAAGCGTTTCCGACCCTATAAAGTATATATATTCTTGATCAGGGTCACTAGCCGAGTCGATATAGCCATGTCCGTCTGTCCGTCTGTCTGTCCGTATGAACGCTGAGATCTCGGAAACTATAAAAGCTAGAAGATTGGCATTTTGCATGCAGATTCTAGGAGTTCCTACGCAGCGCAGGTTTGTTTCAAAAAGGTGTCACGCCCCCTTTAACGCCCACAATCGCTTAAATACGATTTTAAAAATTTAAATATTTCGGAAAAGTAAAAATGCAGTTTTATTGTGTTTATCAATACCTATCGAAATGTCGAAGAAATTTTTCAAATCGGACCATTCGTTAAAAAGTTATGCGTGATCAAAGTTTCTATCTCCATCTCCCTCGCACTCCCTTTACCTGAGTAACGGGTATCTGATAGTCGGGGCACCCGACTATAGCGTTCTCTCTTGTTTATATCTAGAATTGAGCTTGTTTCTTTCCCCATGTTTCTTTTTGTAAATTACCTCTCCTACATGATAATTCTTATTTTGTCTATCTTTATTGTGAAATGCAATTCTTGAGCTTGTTGCAGTAATTTAGGAGTTTCCTTATGTTCGATTTTATTAAATAATATATCAAAAGGTCTTTGGTTGGTTATTGAGTGAATTGTTAAATTATATTTTTGTGCTGCTCTAATTATGATTTCAGAATAATCAATTAAATTAAGTTCATCTTTAATACAGCGAGCAATTTCTGTTACGGTAGAGTGTGCCCTTTCTATTTGTCCGTTCGACGTACTATGTCGTGGATCTGCAAATTATAATGATATCCCATTTCTTTGTGCAAAGGATTTAAATTGGGATGAAGAAAAACTTGGTTCGTTATCTATCATCAAAGTTTTGGCTAATGGAAATTGTTGTAAAATTTCTGAAACTTTATTTTCTATATTTAGTTTATTAGGAATTTCTTTTACGACTAAGTATTTGGAATAAGAATCTATACAAGTAATGAATATAAGATTTTGGGCGTAATATATGTCAAGATGCAAACTTTCACCTTCTCTTTCTGGGATAGGTGCTTGACCGATAGGAATTTGTATTGGGTGTCTGTTGTATTTGTTTTGATTACAGATAGTACAACTCTTTATAAACTCCTTAAGTTTTTTGTATAAATTAGGCCAATGATAAGGTCTAGATATTTGTTTATAATTTTCATCAAGCCCTCTGTGAGCTCTACAATGAGTTTCTGTAATTATGGTAGATCTGTCCTCAGCGTTTTCGACATCCTGGACAAATATCTTAGTGTATAAAAATTTATTTATAAAATTGTCTTTAAGTGGTTTTTGTATTTTATAAAAATCTTCTAGAGTACAGTGAACTCCAATTGTTATATTGGGTGGAATGAATTCTCTTAAGATGGATACTAAATTTTCTAGAGTGTCATACTCTATTATATGTCTAGTATTTCCGAATACATTAATCGACTCATGTATTGTATACCTCCCCGTTGCTATTTGCAATTGTTGCTTAAACTGGTTTAAGGGTTTTCGGGTTTATTGTATAACATTCTCAAAACTACTCTCTGCTGAATGCTGAGTATTTTGATCAGAGACCGATTCATTACTTTCCGTTAGGTTATTTATTTGGATCCTTGATAAGGCGTCCGCAACAACATTTGTTGCTCCAGGCTTATAAATAAATTAAATCTTTGTAATGTTGTTCAACTGTTTTTGAAAATATTGTAACGAAAGCCGCCGAAAAACATGGGCTTTCGATAGTCGGCTAGGTGGCAACGCTTCAAGCAGCGCCAAAATGAGACTTTGACAGCCCGGCTGCCTGGTCTCTTTATTTTCTCTCTGTTCCCTTATTCCTTGATTCCTTCTTCCTTCTTCTAAAAACGAGATCAGAAAAAAAGCACATGGCGCCTCGTGCGCTCTGTGAATAGGAGAACCAATAAAGCTGCGAAATAATTAAGAACTACGCGTGTGTTTTGGTTGAGCTTAGGCGAGGGAGTGGGTATTGACGGGATCGTGACCGCACACCGATCTAAAAAAGAAGTTCCGCTCGGCTTTCCGTGACGAGATCCGCCCTTCCACGGCGGCAAAATCGTTACATTGGTGCCAGGTGTGGGGTCACTAGGGTTTGCGAGAACCCTGACCTGCGTCGAAATGCCTAAGAATTCCGCCCGCCACCGCCGTCAAGCATCGCCAGCAGGGCGTAGTTAGAAGATCCGCAGGATGGAGCTGCCGCGCTGGATGCAGTGGGCCGCGCCATCAACCGCTCGTTCCGCCTTATCGAACAAAAAGTGGAGGCGTTGGATCAGTCGCTCAACCTCAAGTTCGAGCAAAAGTTCGAACAAATGTGGGCGACGTTCGAGAGGACCATGCTGGGCAACAGCGAAGGCGTGAACAAAACTGGGGGTGAGCGACACTCCGCCAGCACCCCGTGCTTGTGTTATAGAAGAAATTAAAATATAACCAACGTATGACCTCGAGTAATTCAATAACACTACAATTATTGTTTACAAGGTCGATACAAAACCAACGTATAAAAATTTATTTATAAAATTGTCTTTAAGTGGTTTTTGTATTTTATAAAAATCTTCTAGAGTACAGTGAACTCCTATTGTTATATTGGGTGGAATGAATTCTCTTAAGATGGATACTAAATTTTCTGGAGTGTCATACTCTATTATATGTCTAGTATTTCCGAATACATTAATCGACTCATATATTGTATACCTCCCCGTTGCTATTAGCAATTGTTGCTTAAACTGGTTTAAGGGTTTTCGGGTTTATTGTATAACATTCTCAAAACTACTCTCTGCTGAATGCTGAGTATTTTGATCTGAGACCGATTCATTACTTTCCGTTAGGTTATTTATTTGGATCCTTGATAAGGCGTCCGCAACAACATTTGTTGCTCCAGGCTTATAAATAAATTAAATCTTTGTAATGTTGTTCAACTGTTTTTGAAAATATAATAATGTCATCCATATATACATGACATGTTTTACCCACTTGTTCTCTTAAAATATCATCCATCGCTCGCTGGAATATTCTAGGAGCGTTTGTCAAACCGAAAGGCATTCTTAGGAATTCGTATTTCCCATTGTTTATTGAAAATGAGGTTTTCTGTATGTCTGGTTCACTCATGAGAATCTGATGAAATCCAGATTCCAAGTCAATTGTTGAGAATTGGCTTTTCCAAGATTTGATAAAATCACTGAAGGGTCCTGCATTGGATATCTATCTGGTATAGTATTTTCGTTAAGTTTTTTATAATCTATTACTAGTCTGAGCTTTGGAGTTCCATCTTCATTGAAACCCTTTTTTGGTACTACCAGTAAAGGTGAATTATAAGGACTTCTACTTGACCTTATAATTTCTTCTTTTAGCATTCGACTTATTTCAGAATTAACAAAATCTGAAGCTGATAGAGCATAAGGGTATTGTTTACTGTAAATGGCCCTATCATTTACGGTGTTTATTTCACCGCGTATGTCTGTCCTAAAAGGAATCTGCATATTTATTTTCGAATGTTCTTCATTGATAATATTTAATATTTCGTTTTCCAAATCTTTTCTTTGATTTGCAGATGATATTTTTATGTTGTTTAATTTTTTATTGTCGGATAATTCAACGACGGCGTGTTCAGGATTTTTAATTCCCAAACTTTTATTTTTATCGGATTTTTCAACGACGGCGTTTTCAGGATTTTTATATCCCAAACTAAATTCGCTTTGATTACCCATTTCAGATTCGGATCTGATTTGAGTCTTTTCATCATAGTATTTTTTTAATATAAATTCTTTCAATGGAAGAATAATGTTTTCTTCTGTTAAAGAAAGTTGGTTTAAGATTTTTCCGTTATCATAATTTAATTTTTCTTCTTTTTCATTATATTTAATTACTCCCTTCGCTGTATCGATTACAGCTCCTATTTTTTTTAAAAGGTTATAGCCGACCAGTAAATCTGAATCCAGGCCTTCTATTTCATAAAAACTATATCCCGTATCAAAAATAGTTATCATGTGATAGTATTTTATTATTGAATATCCATTCACTGTGGATACTCGTTTATATATTGGAAGCTCATTTTTATTTTTATAAATTCCTGTTCTAATATAACAAGCGGTTGCTCCAGTGTCTATTAATATTTTTAATTTTTTATTTATTTTTTTATCATTTCTAATTAAGTAGGGTAAGCCTACTCCTGACCTTTGTCTAAAAAATGGTCCTCCTCAATATTATTTAATCTCATGGTCTTGTTAGCCGGTTGGTTAACAGTTCCAGTTGGTAACCTCTTATTTTGGGCTTGGCCTTGCGGAGTGTTCTGGGTCTCAAATTGTTTAGTTTGATACCACTTGTTCAGTCTGTAATTATTACTTTTATGATTATTATAGGTTTGATTGAATCCGTTATTAGGCCTGTCCTGAGTCTGTATAGGCTCGTCTATTTCCATTGGTTCTGGCTTATTTTGTGGCTGTCTATAAGTATTCCACTGATTTTGTTGGTTATTATTAAATTTACCCTGGCTCCAAAAATTATTTTTATTATGATTATTATAACCATAATTATTTCTGTTCTGGTTGTTGTCTTGATTGAACCTTAGATTATTATTGTTCCGCTGAATATTATAATTATTGTTTTGTTGTCTTGGCTTTTGATTGAAATATGTTTGTACATTACCACCAGAGTTTGGCTCACTATGTTTTCTTTGAGTAGTTGAGAAACTATTTGGGAAATGAGCTCTCATGTTGTTGCTGTCTAATTCCTGAACTATGACCATTGCATTTGGTAGGTCAGGTGGATTCATTGCGAAAATGGTATCTGAAATTTGGCCGTTGAGGCCGGTGATGAAAACTCTAAGAGCTGTCTTCCTATGTTTTTCAAAAATTTTTGCTGTAATTGGTTTGTTTCTACCGTAGGTCATAATTGTTTTGTTAATTAGTAGAGTTAATTTTCCATTAACTGTACCATAATAATCCATTATGGATAATTTTCCCTGACTCAATACACTTAGTTCCTGTTCGATAATATGAATTGGACGTTTGTCGCTAAAGACAAAGTCAAGTCTGGCTATTATGGCATCGAAATTTAACACCGTACCATTATGGGTTAAGGCATCGTTTGCCATTCCTGTTATTTTATTTCTTAATATAGATAAGGCAGAATAAAACCTTTCACTCCCTCTGGCATACTGACCCTTGGCTATTTCAGCTGATTCATATTTATCTTCTTCACCTCTATATTCCCTAACAGATTTGATGATCTCATAAGATGTTTCGCACTTAATATTTGGATCTACAATCTCTATTTGATAATCTTGAATCGTCTTTATTTTATGAGAAAGCTGCGATCTTAAATTTACGATCTCCTCCTTTAATGGATTTAATTCAAAATTAACAATTTGTTTTATTAAATCTCGTACATTTAACATTGAATTGTTTGTAACCGCCGGATAGTTCGTATTTTCTTGAGGCGTATTCATGTGGAGTCTTTTATTTAATCCAGTCTGGCTGGTTGAGGGTTCCGACATTTTGAGAACTTTATTGAAATCAGAAATTAAGTCTTCCACTTTGATTCTTTTTATTTCCTTTTTTACTAATTTCTTATATAATAATAAAAAAAAAGGTTTTATCGCTCACGAATTGTCCTCTTTATTTTTCTTATAGTTGCTTGCTGATCCTGTTGGGGTCTTTCTTCCTTTTTTTGTTGATCCTGCTTGGGGTCGTCCTTCTTTATTGGTGACTTTGGGTCTTCCTTCTTTTTTAATAATTATTTTTTTTAGCGAGGGATTGCCCTTCAGCCTGTTTTCTTTGAATGTTTTTTTTATATGATGGCTTTGATGATTTTTGTTGTAAATATTTTTAAATTAAATTGTTTTTCCGATGATGATTTTTTTGTCACTTTTTAATTTTTATAATGTCTGAGCAGTGAATTTCTTGTTACGATCACTATTTTGTAATTTGACATTTAAGGAGATTATTTCATTTATTATTTTCTACCTTAGTTTTTTTGATCAACACAAACTTTTTTTTTTTTTTTGCCGGTTGTATCGATTTTAAGGGGATTATTGCATTTATTAATTTCCACCTTATTTTTTTTGATCAACACAAGCTTATTATTTTCGTCGGTTGTATCGGGTTTTTGGCCGCGCTAAATTCCTTTAAAACTTTTTTAACTTTTATTTTAAAGCCTGGTTTTAGAATTTTTTTTAATCGCACGGCCCCACGTTGGGCTCCAATTAACTTTCTCACTTGAGTATTAGTTTAAAAAAATTTATTTTTATTTTTTATTATCACTTATTCACTATTACAATTTTTCCATAGGTAGAACTTATTTTATTCACTGCTCTTTTACTTTTCACTTGATTTATTCTTTGGTGCTCGGTTCGGATCTCAAAAACGGACTGCCCTCCTTGAGTTCAATGATCAATAATCAAACCTCGGCTTAAGAGATTTATCTCAAAAAATTGATAAAGAGAATGACTCAAGAGAGTCGGAAAATAGGATGATGCAATTTTCCAATTAAATTTGAAATCTAAATTTGGCTGGAAATTTGTGTTTACATTAGCGGGCTTTAGGGATCACTTTAGAAATCTTTTGTTTGCATTAGCGGACTCAGGGCTCGCTTGGGGGCTCCGATGCTTACAGTATCGGCTTGGATGTTTACAGCATCCGTTTGATGCGGACTGCGTGAAATTGATCTGGGTGGGAGTAATTTAGAGGCGTGTTGACAGAAATAGGTGACCACGGATTTTTCTCGGGTCTTGTCAGAGTTAATTGAAAATGGGCTCTCGGCTCAAAGTTGTTTATAAATTGGGTAAGAGCCCCTAAGTAATGTGTCATAACTTTATAACTTGCATATCTCCGGTCCTAGTTGCCTGTGTCCGGTCCACTGCCTCTATTTCTTCTACTTCCTCCACTAGTTTGAGGAACTCTGTCAACGAGTTGAATCCTGCCCTCCTAGCGTACAGCTTTATCTTGCTCCTGCTGTTTTTGTATACTCGGTCCAGTTTGGCCTCTTGTGAGAGTTTCGTGAATTGCATCAGTTTTCTTAGTCCCATTGCGTATTCTCTTACGGGCTCCGTTTCTCTCTGTTTCATCTGTGCAATCTGATTCTCCAACTGTTCCTCATACCTCGGCGGCAAAAAGTATTCCAGCAGTTCTGTTCTGAGCTGAGTCCATGTTACGATCCTGCTCGGCGTGGTGTTCCACCAATCACTCGCGATCCCCTCCAGGATGAATGGCATCGTCTGTATCAGCTGGTCCTTCCGTATTCCGTATCCGCCTGCCCACTGTTCCATTTTGCTTAGGAACTCCAGAGGGTTTGTTGTTCCTTGGTACCGGATGCCCCATCCGCGTACCCGGTCTATGACTTCTGTTTCCATTTTTATTTCTGTCTTTCCTTCCGTTTCGTCCCCTCGACTTGCTCCTTTGATGTCCATTATCTCCTCCCTTTCCCTGGTTACCACGATCGCCGGAATTGTTTCCTTCGCCGGGCTTTTTTTCTCTCCTATATTTTTCTGTCAGTTCTGCGAGTCTTTGTCTGACCGTTTCCGTATGATCCATTTTTTTGGCGAACGCTGCCAACAAACATCTTAAATCTTCACTTCTTTCTGCCGTTCCTAATCCGAACTCTTCCGTGTATTTCGTTAGTTCGCTCTTTGGTACCAGATATACCCAGCTCGACATTACTCCGCTGGTGTCGGTTTATCTCTTGCAACCACTTTAACCTGTTCGGGCGCCACTGTGACGGTTTGTCGTTGTCGGGTGGCTCAGGGATGGCCAGGGTTCGTCACAAGAATTTGTTTGTGTCAGGCGTGGTTGCTGAAAGAGAGTTCCGACCCAGCCCAGAGTAGAAGTCGTGAGGAATTACTTAGTCATTGATTAGAACTAGGTTTTATTTCAGTAAGTTTCTTGTCATTTGATTAACAACTAACGAATTCTCCGGATTGGCGGGGTGACGCCCTTGCTGCCTTCGCTTCCTTCTTCCGCTTAGACTACCTGATATCGGGAGCCGTCCAGTTGCTCGATAGGACCAGCACGGGTGGGGTTACCTAAAATGAAAATGGGATGCTTGGGGACCCTGAAGTCGGCCACGAGCGAGAGAGATCTATTTAGTGCTTGGGGACCCGAAAGTCGACCGCAAGAGAGAGAATGTTGCTTGGGGACCCGAAAGTCGACCGCAAGAGAGAGAGAATGTTTTGTTTGGGGACCCTGAAGTCAGCCACAAGAGAGAGAATTTGTTGCTCGGGGACCCTAAAGTCAGCCACAAGAGAGAGAGAATTGGTTGCTTGGGGACCCTAAAGTCAGCCACAAGAGAGAGAGAAATGGGTGCTTGGGGACCCGGAAGTCAGCCGCAAGAGAGAGAGAATTTGGTGCTTGGGGACCCTGAGATCAGCCGCAAGAGAGAGAAGTTGGTGCTTGGGGACCCTGATGTCAGCCGCAAGAGAGAGAGAGACGTCAGCCGGTGAACAGTGCCGTTAGGAGGTGTGATCCTGAAATCAGACGTCTCCTAGGGATACCTTCAGACCGGCAAGCCGAGAAGGTTAGAGGGAGGAGGAAGTACTACGGGAGCTAACTACAATGTATAAGCGGACTTGGATCGAATGATCTAGTCCACCATAAATGACTTTGCTGCTTACCACCACTGGGGAGTTGCCTCTGTACGCTTAGACGGTTGGCTGCTAAGTGCCTTTCTATGGCACGTGGTCCGTCTTATATAGGGCTCGGCGAGATCTAGTGTGCCCGTTGCCTGTGGGATTTGCCGGTCTAAGTGTGACCATCTCTCTCGGTCCATCGCGCCCGTTCTTAGTTTGAATTTTAAATTAAATGCTTCTATTGTGCGCGCAGCGTCACAACCTCCTGCACGTGGTGAAGGCTAGGCTTGCGATCTGGACCAATATTGGATGCAGAGGTGGTCGATCTTGTAACTGTCGTTCTTGGAACTGCACCTGTTCACGATTATATATATTGACGAAATTTGGTATTCTTGTAAAGAAGGAAATCGTAGTTCGATCCATTATTTCGGAATGGTTGTACCTACTAGCAATAATAAGTACATAATTGAAAACATTATCTGGAATTTGAAACAAATTATTTTATATTATCTTTATGAATCGTACGGTTTCTGTTATTTATAATAACTTTATTAGGGAGATTTTCCTTAACTACTTGTTTTTATACCCGTTACTCGTAGAGTAAAAGGGTATATTGTATTATTATTGTACTAGCAATAATAAGTACATAATTGAAAACATTATCTGGAATTTGAAACAAATTATTTTATATTATCTTTATGAATCGTACGGTTTCTGTTATTTATAATAACTTTATTAGGGAGATTTTCCTTAACTACTTGTTTTTATACCCGTTACTCGTAGAGTAAAAGGGTATATTGTATTCGTGCAAAAGTATGTAACAGCTAGAAGGAAGCGTTTCCGACCCTATAAAGTATATATATTCTTGATCAGGGTCACTAGCCGAGTCGATATAGCCATGTCCGTCTGTCCGTCTGTCTGTCCGTATGAACGCTGAGATCTCGGAAACTATAAAAGCTAGAAGATTGGCATTTTGCATGCAGATTCTAGGAGTTCCTACGCAGCGCAGGTTTGTTTCAAAAAGGTGTCACGCCCCCTTTAACGCCCACAATCGCTTAAATACGATTTTAAAAATTTTAAATATTTCGGAAAAGTAAAAATGCAGTTTTATTGTGTTTATCAATACCTATCGAAATGTCGAAGAAATTTTTCAAATCGGACCATTCGTTAAAAAGTTATGCGTGATCAAAGTTTCTATCTCCATCTCCCTCGCACTCCCTTTACCTGAGTAACGGGTATCTGATAGTCGGGGCACCCGACTATAGCGTTCTCTCTTGTTTATATCTAGAATTGAGCTTGTTTCTTTCCCCATGTTTCTTTTTGTAAATTACCTCTCCTACATGATAATTCTTATTTTGTCTATCTTTATTGTGAAATGCAATTCTTGAGCTTGTTGCAGTAATTTAGGAGTTTCCTTATGTTCGATTTTATTAAATAATATATCAAAAG
This sequence comes from Drosophila prolongata, assembly GCA_036346975.1. Classification (NCBI taxonomy): domain Eukaryota; kingdom Metazoa; phylum Arthropoda; class Insecta; order Diptera; family Drosophilidae; genus Drosophila; species Drosophila prolongata. Next base: position 14,116,313 of record JAYMZC010000387.1, on the reverse strand, counting down.
GTCTTTGGTTGGTTATTGAGTGAATTGTTAAATTATATTTTTGTGCTGCTCTAATTATGATTTCAGAATAATCAATTAAATTAAGTTCATCTTTAATACAGCGAGCAATTTCTGTTACGGTAGAGTGTGCCCTTTCTATTTGTGCGTTCGACGTACTATGTCGTGGATCTGCAAATTATAATGATATCCCATTTCTTTGTGCAAAGGATTTAAATTGGGATGAAGAAAAACTTGGTTCGTTATCTATCATCAAAGTTTTGGCTAATGGAAATTGTTGTAAAATTTCTGAAACTTTATTTTCTATATTTAGTTTATTAGGAATTTCTTTTACGACTAAGTATTTGGAATAAGAATCTATACAAGTAATGAATATAAGATTTTGGGCGTAATATATGTCAAGATGCAAACTTTCACCTTCTCTTTCTGGGATAGGTGCTTGACCGATAGGAATTTGTATTGGGTGTCTGTTGTATTTTTTTTGATTACAGATAGTGCAACTCTTTATAAACTCCTTAAGTTTTTTGTATAAATTAGGCCAATAATAAAGTCTAGATATTTGTTTATAATTTTCATCAAGCCCTCTGTGAGCTCTACAATGAGTTTCTGTAATTATGGTAGATCTGTCCTCAGCGTTTTCGACATCCTGGACAAATATCTTAGTGTATAAAAATTTATTTATAAAATTGTCTTTAAGTGGTTTTTGTATTTTATAAAAATCTTCTAGAGTACAGTGAACTCCTATTGTTATATTGGGTGGAATGAATTCTCTTAAGATGGATACTAAATTTTCTGGAGTGTCATACTCTATTATATGTCTAGTATTTCCGAATACATTAATCGACTCATATATTGTATACCTCCCCGTTGCTATTAGCAATTGTTGCTTAAACTGGTTTAAGGGTTTTCGGGTTTATTGTATAACATTCTCAAAACTACTCTCTGCTGAATGCTGAGTATTTTGATCTGAGACCGATTCATTACTTTCCGTTAGGTTATTTATTTGGATCCTTGATAAGGCGTCCGCAACAACATTTGTTGCTCCAGGCTTATAAATAAATTAAATCTTTGTAATGTTGTTCAACTGTTTTTGAAAATATAATAATGTCATCCATATATACATGACATGTTTTACCCACTTGTTCTCTTAAAATATCATCCATCGCTCGCTGGAATATTCTAGGAGCGTTTGTCAAACCGAAAGGCATTCTTAGGAATTCGTATTTCCCATTGTTTATTGAAAATGAGGTTTTCTGTATGTCTGGTTCACTCATGAGAATCTGATGAAATCCAGATTCCAAGTCAATTGTTGAGAATTGGCTTTTCCAAGATTTGATAAAATCACTGAAGGGTCCTGCATTGGATATCTATCTGGTATAGTATTTTCGTTAAGTTTTTTATAATCTATTACTAGTCTGAGCTTTGGAGTTCCATCTTCATTGAAACCCTTTTTTGGTACTACCAGTACAGGTGAATTATAAGGACTTCTACTTGACCTTATAATTTCTTCTTTTAGCATTCGACTTATTTCAGAATTAACAAAATCTGAAGCTGATAGAGCATAAGGGTATTGTTTACTGTAAATGGCCCTATCATTTACGGTGTTTATTTCACCGCGTATGTCTGTCCTAAAAGGAATCTGCATATTTATTTTCGAATGTTCTTTATTGATAATATTTAATATTTCGTTTTCCAAATCTTTTCTTTTCTTTTTATTGTCGGATAATTCAACGACGGCGTGTTCAGGATTTTTAATTCCCAAACTTTTATTTTTATCGGATTTTTCAACGACGGCGTTTTCAGGATTTTTATATCCCAAACTAAATTCGCTTTGATTACCCATTTCAGATTCGGATCTGATTTGAGTCTTTTCATCATAGTATTTTTTTAATATAAATTCTTTCAATGGAAGAATAATGTTTTCTTCTGTTAAAGAAAGTTGGTTTAAGATTTTTCCGTTATCATAATTTAATTTTTCTTCTTTTTCATTATATTTAATTACTCCCTTCGCTGTATCGATTACAGCTCCTATTTTTTTTAAAAGGTTATAGCCGACCAGTAAATCTGAATCCAGGCCTTCTATTTCATAAAAACTATATCGCGTATCAAAAATAGTTATCATGTGATAGTATTTTATTATTGAATATCCATTCACTGTGGATACTCGTTTATATATTGGAAGCTCATTTTTATTTTTATAAATTCCTGTTCTAATATAACAAGCGGTTGCTCCAGTGTCTATTAATATTTTTAATTTTTTATTTATTTTTTTATCATTTCTAATTAAGTAGGGTAAGCCTACTCCTGACCTTTGTCTAAAAAATGGTCCTCCTCAATATTATTTAATCTCATGGTCTTGTTAGCCGGTTGGTTAACAGTTCCAGTTGGTAACCTCTTATTTTGGGCTTGGCCTTGCGGAGTGTTCTGGGTCTCAAATTGTTTAGTTTGATACCACTTGTTCAGTCTGTAATTATTACTTTTATGATTATTATAGGTTTGATTGAATCCGATATTAGGCCTGTTCTGAGTCTGTATAGGCTCGTCTATTTCCATTGGTTCTGGCTTATTTTGTGGCTGTCTATAAGTATTCCACTGATTTTGTTGGTTATTATTAAATTTACCCTGGTTCCAAAAATTATTTTTATTATGATTATTATAACCATAATTATTTCTGTTCTGGTTGTTGTCTTGATTGAACCTTAGATTATTATTGTTCCGCTGAATATTATAATTATTGTTTTGTTGTCTTGGCTTTTGATTGAAATATGTTTGTACATTACCACCAGAGTTTGGCTCACTATGTTTTCTCTGAGTAGTTGAGAAAATATTTGGGAAATGAGCTCTCATGTTGTTGCTGTCTAATTCCTGAACTATGACCATTGCATTTGGTAGGTCAGGTATCTGAAAAGGTATTGCGAAAATGGTATCTGAAATTTGGCCGTTGAGGCCGGTGATGAAAACTCTAAGAGCTGTCTTCTATTTCTGTCTTCTGTTTCTACCGTAGGTCATAATTGTTTTGTTAATTAGTAGAGTTAATTTTCCATTAACTGTACCATAATAATCCATTATGGATAATTTTCCCTGACTCAATACACTTAGTTCCTGTTCGATAATATGAATTGGACGTTTGTCGCTAAAGACAAAGTCAAGTCTGGCTATTATGGCATCGAAATTTAACACCGTACCATTATGGGTTAAGGCATCGTTTGCCATTCCTGTTATTTTATTTCTTAATATAGATAAGGCAGAATAAAACCTTTCACTCCCTCTGGCATACTGACCCTTGGCTATTTCAGCTGATTCATATTTATCTTCTTCACCTCTATATTCCCTAACAGATTTGATGATCTCATAAGATGTTTCGCACTTAATATTTGGATCTACAATCTCTATTTGATAATCTTGAATCGTCTTTATTTTATGAGAAAGCTGCGATCTTAAATTTACGATCTCCTCCTTTAATGGATTTAATTCAAAATTAACAATTTGTTTTATTAAATCTCGTACATTTAACATTGAATTGTTTGTAACCGCCGGATAGTTCGTATTTTCTTGAGGCGTATTCATGTGGAGTCTTTTATTTAATCCAGTCTGGCTGGTTGAGGGTTCCGACATTTTGAGAACTTTATTGAAATCAGAAATTAAGTCTTCCACTTTGATTCTTTTTATTTCCTTTTTTACTAATTTCTTATATAATAATAAAAAAAAGGTTTTATCGCTCACGAATTGTCCTCTTTATTTTTCTTATAGTTGCTTGCTGATCCTGTTGGGGTCTTTCTTCCTTTTTTTGTTGATCCTGCTTGGGGTCGTCCTTCTTTATTGGTGACTTTGGGTCTTCCTTCTTTTTTAATAATTATTTTTTTTAGCGAGGGATTGCCCTTCAGCCTGTTTTCTTTGAATGTTTTTTTTATATGATGGCTTTGATGATTTTTGTTGTAAATATTTTTAAATTAAATTGTTTTTCCGATGATGATTTTTTTGTCACTTTTTAATTTTTATAATGTCTGAGCAGTGAATTTCTTGTTACGATCACTATTTTGTAATTTGACATTTAAGGAGATTATTTCATTTATTATTTTCTACCTTAGTTTTTTTGATCAACACAAACTTTTTTTTTTTTTTTGCCGGTTGTATCGATTTTAAGGGGATTATTGCATTTATTAATTTCCACCTTATTTTTTTTTGATCAACACAAGCTTATTATTTTCGTCGGTTGTATCGGGTTTTTGGCCGCGCTAAATTCCTTTAAAACTTTTTTAACTTTTATTTTAAAGCCTGGTTTTAGAATTTTTTTTAATCGCACGGCCCCACGTTGGGCTCCAATTAACTTTCTCACTTGAGTATTAGTTTAAAAAAATTTATTTTTATTTTTTATTATCACTTATTCACTATTACAATTTTTCCATAGGTAGAACTTATTTTATTCACTGCTCTTTTACTTTTCACTTTATTTATTCTTTGGTGCTCGGTTCGGATCTCAAAAACGGACTGCCCTCCTTGAGTTCAATGATCAATAATCAAACCTCGGCTTAAGAGATTTATCTCAAAAAATTGATAAAGAGAATGACTCAAGAGAGTCGGAAAATAGGACGATGCAATTTTCCAATTAAATTTGAAATCTAAATTTGGCTGGAAATTTGTGTTTACATTAGCGGACTTTAGGGATCACTTTAGAAATATTTTGTTTGCATTAGCGGACTCAGGGCTCGCTTGGGGGCTCCGATGCTTACAGTATCGGCTTGGATGTTTACAGCATCCGTTTGATGCGGACTGCGTGAAATTGATCTGGGTGGGAGTAATTTAGAGGCGTGTTGACAGAAATAGGTGACCACGGATTTTTCTCGGGTCTTGTCAGAGTTAATTGAAAATGGGCTCTCGGCTCAAAGTTGTTTATAAATTGGGTAAGAGCCCCTAAGTAATGTGTCATAACTTTATAACTTGCATATCTCCGGTCCTAGTTGCCTGTGTCCGGTCCACTGCCTCTATTTCTTCTACTTCCTCCACTAGTTTGAGGAACTCTGTCAACGAGTTGAATCCTGCCCTCCTAGCGTACAGCTTTATCTTGCTCCTGCTGTTTTTGTATACTCGGTCCAGTTTGGCCTCTTGTGAGAGTTTCGTGAATTGCATCAGTTTTCTTAGTCCCATTGCGTATTCTCTTACGGGCTCCGTTTCTCTCTGTTTCATCTGTGCAATCTGATTCTCCAACTGTTCCTCATACCTCGGCGGCAAAAAGTATTCCAGCAGTTCTGTTCTGAGCTGAGTCCATGTTACGATCCTGCTCGGCGTGGTGTTCCACCAATCACTCGCGATCCCCTCCAGGATGAATGGCATCGTCTGTATCAGCTGGTCCTTCCGTATTCCGTATCCGCCTGCCCACTGTTCCATTTTGCTTAGGAACTCCAGAGGGTTTGTTGTTCCTTGGTACCGGATGCCCCATCCGCGTACCCGGTCTATGACTTCTGTTTCCATTTTTATTTCTGTCTTTCCTTCCGTTTCGTCCCCTCGACTTGCTCCTTTGATGTCCATTATCTCCTCCCTTTCCCTGGTTACCACGATCGCCGGAATTGTTTCCTTCGCCGGGCTTTTTTTCTCTCCTATATTTTTCTGTCAGTTCTGCGAGTCTTTGTCTGACCGTTTCCGTATGATCCGTTTTTTTGGCGAACGCTGCCAACAAACATCTTAAATCTTCACTTCTTTCTGCCGTTCCTAATCCGAACTCTTCCGTGTATTTCGTTAGTTCGCTCTTTGGTACCAGATATACCCAGCTCGACATTACTCCGCTGGTGTCGGTTTATCTCTTGCAACCACTTTAACCTGTTCGGGCGCCACTGTGACGGTTTGTCGTTGTCGGGTGGCTCAGGGATGGCCAGGGTTCGTCACAAGAATTTGTTTGTGTCAGGCGTGGTTGCTGAAAGAGAGTTCCGACCCAGCCCAGAGTAGAAGTCGTGAGGAATTACTTAGTCATTGATTAGAACTAGGTTTTATTTCAGTAAGTTTCTTGTCATTTGATTAACAACTAACGAATTCTCCGGATTGGCGGGGGTGACGCCCTTGCTGCCTTCGCTTCCTTCTTCCGCTTAGACTACCTGATATCAGGGAGCCGTCCAGTTGCTCGATAGGACCAGCACGGGTGGGGTTACCTAAAATGAAAATGGGATGCTTGGGAACCCTGAAGTCGGCCACGAGCGAGAGAGATCTATTTAGTGCTTGGGGACCCGAAAGTCGACCGCAAGAGAGAGAATGTTGCTTGGGGACCCGAAAGTCGACCGCAAGAGAGAGAGAATGTTTTGTTTGGGGACCCTGAAGTCAGCCACAAGAGAGAGAATTTGTTGCTCGGGGACCCTAAAGTCAGCCACAAGAGAGAGAGAATTGGTTGCTTGGGGACCCTAAAGTCAGCCACAAGAGAGAGAGAATTGGTTGCTTGGGGACCCGGAAGTCAGCCGCAAGAGAGAGAGAATTTGGTGCTTGGGGACCCTGAGATCAGCCGCAAGAGAGAGAAGTTGGTGCTTGGGGACCCTGATGTCAGCCGCAAGAGAGAGAGAGACGTCAGCCGGTGAACAGTGCCGTTAGGAGGTGTGATCCTGAAATCAGACGTCTCCTAGGGATACCTTCAGACCGGCAAGCCGAGAAGGTTAGAGGGAGGAGGAAGTACTACGGGAGCTAACTACAATGTATAAGCGGACTTGGATCGAATGATCTAGTCCACCATAAATGACTTTGCTGCTTACCACCACTGGGGAGTTGCCTCTGTACGCTTAGACGGTTGGCTGCTAAGTGCCTTTCTATGGCCCGTGGTCCGTCTTATATAGGGCTCGGCGAGATCTAGTGTGCCCGTTGCCTGTGGGATTTGCCGGTCTAAGTGTGACCATCTCTCTCGGTCCATCGCGCGCGTTCTTAGTTTGAATTTTAAATTAAATGCTTCTATTGTGCGCGCAGCGTCACAACCTCCTGCACGTGGTGAACGCTGAGCTTGCGATCTGGACCAATATTGGATGCAGAGGTTGTCGATCTTGTAACTGTCGTTCTTGGAACTGCACCTGTTCACGATTATATATATTGACGAAATTTGAAACCAAAATATTCTGAAATCCAACAACAAGTTTTCATTTACAATTCTCGAATTTCTATGAATATTTAAAGTCTGATTATTAACTCAAGTGTACAAGTCAATCTCAATTACTTACACCTTGAATATATATATGGAATCTTTTCTCATGAAACTATTCCTCTAATCCTATAACTTAGTCCCTGGTCTGGTTTTGAGGTATTTGCCAAAACACAGCAATACCAGAAGAATAGGGAAAGGTTTTCTGAAACAAACTAACTTGTATGGATGGATGACTTTCAGGCTATGAAGGAAATCTGCTCGTGGAAGCATGCACTGCAATGTTTAGCTTTGTTTGTTGAAACGACCTGTTTCTTTATTTTCTGCTCGCTACGTATACGTGCAGCTAGCTCAGAGAGGTTGTGAGTTCGTAACACCAAATTTATATTGAGTGACTGCCCGTGACCAAAGGATAACGGCAGAAATGATTAGGTTGGTGCTGGTTTATTGTTTCTCTACAATATAGTTTTATTGCTATTATTCTGCTGCCCGTTGTCGCTGTCTTCTGCTGCGTTGCTCCTGGCTCGCTGCTGCGCTGCTCCTGGTGTGCCGCTGCGTCGCTCCTGGGCTGCTCCTGCGTTGCTTCGGCTTGCTGCTCCGGGTGACTGAGATCGGGACGGCTCCACCAAAAACCCTGGATGGTTGTATCGCCTAGCAGGTGAACCGAAGTTTTGCCTTATCGCCTAGCCACCTTTATCGTCTGGCTTCCGGAGGTCAGCCTGGACTTTGTCGGCTAGCAGGTAGAACAAAGTTCTCCCTTATCGCCTAGCCACCTTTATCGCCTGACACCGCGCAAGGACTCCCTAATTCACCGTATGACCTCGTTGCCCTTGCCGTATGAGGGTCCAAGGTCCGAATGTTTCCCGTTTGACCTGGATGCCCTTTATTTCTCCGGCTTTCTCGCCTCCTCCGCTGTTGCTAGGCCGATCTCCTGCATCGGGATTTGTGGGGAGTTTATGACTCCTCACATTGTATTTGGCGTTTCTGCTTTGTGCTTTTGCTAGCCCCACGTTGGGAGCCATTTATTTTGTGACGAACACGGTGAAATGGATACCGATTGGTTGCATACTCTGCCAACGGAATCGGCCTAGCTCAGGGAAGAGGCCAGGGGGTTGGGTTACTGCCTAATCAGCATCACCACCACACAATTAAATTTGTAGACAGAGTTGGGAATTTAAGGAGGTGGATATAGTCATTTCAAACGGATATTAAATTGAGACAGGAGATCTTGTTATTGAAGAACTGAGGTTGAATTGTTCTTCAGCTTGACCCGCCCTTCCTATAAAAACATATTAATTGTGGTTGCCCTTACACTTTGACAGTGAAATCGCTCAGCTCAGGTGCCCCTAAAATATAACTTTACTTAATTTTAATCGTGCTTTATTTCATACTCAAATTACTTGATTACTTACTCATCTCAACGATGAAGCCAACGTAGACAGATTTGTTAATACACTGGAGTCTGTACTCGTCTCTGCAGCTTGAGTTTCAACACCCCAAACTACAACTACACAATGCAACCAAAAGAAGACAAATCTACAAACAGAAGAGCTCGTCCTCGAAAAGCGACGCTTACGTCGAGAGTGGCAACTCCACAGATCGCCATCTGCTAGGCAAAGCTTAAAATATACCTCACGTCAACTCACAAATGCTTTACAGCAAGAAGAAGCACATGTCCACCGACGCTACATAGAGCAATTGTCAACATCTAGTACAAAACACTCACTACGGAGAGCTCACCCTACTCTAAGCGCACCGAAAACAACCGTGATGCCTATTAGAAATCCCAGAGGCGGCTGGGCGCGCTGCGATGCAGACAGAGCCAGCACGTTTGCCAACCACCTTAAAAATGTCTTCCAACCAAATCCTGCCACTAGTGCGTTCACCTTGCCGACTTTACCATATGAGCCTCAGCTTCAACATGAGCCAATTGAGTTTCGCCCAAACGAAATCGTTAACATCATCAAAAATCAGCTGAATCCGAAAAAATCCCCGGGCTGCACCTCATAACTCCCAAAATGATCATTGAGCTTCCATATTGCGCCGTTTGCACTATCACCCAGCTTTTTAATGCCATCGCAAAACTTGGCCACTAGCCAGGAAATGACCACACAATTCCCACGTCGTATAGACCTATAAGCCTACTCTCATGCTTATCTAAACTCTTTGAAAAATGCGTATTGATTCGGATAAACACATACCTAAGAATCCAGGAAGGAATTCCGTCACATCAATTTGGGTTTCGTGAAAAGCACGGAACAATTGAGCAGGTCAACCGGATAACATCAGAAATTCGGAACGCGTTCGAAAAACGAGAGTACTGTACTGCCATATTTTTAGACGTCTCTCAAGCATTTGATAGAGTTTGGCTAGAAGGCCTAGTGTTCAAGATCAAGACAATGCTCCCCTACAACACCCATTAGCTTTTAGAGTCTTACCTCTACGACAGAAAATTGCATTGGAGCTGGAGTTCCTCAAGGAAGCGTGCTTGGGCCAACATTATATGTCCTCTACACAGCAGACATCCCAACAAGCACACGACTAACAACATCTACGTTTGCTGATGATACAGCCATTCTCAGCCGCTCAAAATGCCCGATGCAAGCAACTGCGCAGCTCGCTCTTCATCTGGTCGATGTAGAAAAGTGGCTTTCAGATTGGCGAATTAAAGTGAACGAACAAAAATGCAAGCACGTTACGTTCACCCTGAACAAGCAAAACTTTCCCCCGCTCATGTTAAACCATACTATACTCCCGCATTCAAACGAAGTGACATATCTAGGAGTACACCTCGACAGAAGACTCACATGGCGCCGGCACATTGAAGCCAAAAGAACACACCTAAAGCTAAAAGCCAGTAGCCTTCATTGGCTTATCAACGCGCGGTCTCGCCTTAGTCTTGAATATAAAGTCCTGCTGTATAACTCGGTACTAAAACCTATATGGATGTACGGCTCTCAGTTATGGGGGAATGCCAGCAATAGCAATATTGACATAGTCCAGCGAGCTCAGTCGAAGGTCTTGAGAACAATCACCGGGTACGTTCGCAACGAAAACATACTTGTACATCGCGACTTAAACATTCTAACAGTCAAAGAAGTGATCGCAGAACAGAAGGAAAAGTACTTTACCAAGCTATCGTTGCACCCTAACCACCTGGCGAGAGGTCTTACAAGGTTGATCAACCAATCACGCCTTCGTCGCAATGACTTACCCGCCCAGCGACCGACTTGAGGCACGCGCAACCAGAATGCAGTCTTATTATACTGTTAGTTAAATTTTAATGTTAAGATTCGTAAACTTATTGTTAGTCTCAAAATGAAGAGAAGATTCAATAAATAAAAGCAAAGTTAAATAAAAAAAATAAAAAAATTACAGGATTCCGGTATAATTCATGTTTCTCTTCTTCCATCCAACATAAACCAACTTAAACCTAAGCTCTACTCCTAATCTTACGTAATTTAAATTGATTAAGTTTTAATCGACTAATCTAATTAATGATTAAATAATGTGTGAATATAAAAAGCAAAAAGATAATAAAAATGTACTATTATATGAAGGAAATGTAAATAATAAGTGCGCACTGACAACTAACAAACCATCGCTTTCGTGAAGTTGTGATGCTCCATAGCGCACAATATAATTAAATAAACATTAGGAAATATAAAGTATAATAGTAAGCATAGCCTAAGAGAAAACAAGAGAGAACGGTATAGTCGGGTGCCCCGACTATCAGATACCCGTTACTCAGGTAAAGGGAGTGCGAGGGAGATGGAGATAGAAACTTTGATCACGCATAACTTTTTAAAGAATGGTCCGATTTGAAAATTTTTTTCTACATTTCGATAGGTATTGATAAACACAATAAAACTGCATTTTTACTTTTCCGAAATATTTAAACTTTTAAAATCGTATATAAGCGATTATGGGCGTTAAAGGGGGCGTGGCACCTTTTTGAAACAAACTTGCGCTGCGTAGGAACTCCTAGAATCTGTATGCAAAATGCCAATCTTCTAGCTTTTATAGTTTCCGAGATCTCAGCGTTCATACGGACAGACAGACGGACAGACAGACAGACGGACATGGCTATATCGACTCGGCTAGTGACCCTGATCAAGAATATATATACTTTATAGGGTCGGAAACGCTTCCTTCTAGCTGTTACATACTTTTGCACGAATACAATATACCCTTTTACTCTACGAGTAACGGGTATAAACATGAAGTTTAGATAATAAAAGCATAAAGCTAAAGTCAAATAGTCAGGCGGGCACGCCAAAAGGAAGAGCCGGGCACACTGGCCACCGGCCACCTGGCCACACGCGCTAAGTCGCAGGGCACGGGATTTTGCCGTTATAAAAGGGCACCTGTTTCCCCCTCCAACTCACTCTGCAACCAACAGCGATCGGAGAAGGTGAGCCTTACGCTTGTTAATTGTGAAGTCATTTTAGGATAGGGTCTAGTACCCCGTCCAAATACATTGTAGTTAGCTAACCTTTCCCACTCCCAGAAAGACCGACCGTCATCAGTGACAGACGATCTTGGGGATTCCACCACCCACTCCCGAATTCGAGGGACGAAACCGCCATTAGTGGCAGCCGACTCCAATCTCGAGGCATCACTCGGTTCACCAAGTCGATCACCCGCTCGGGTCCCACTTGGCTCGCCGAGCTAACCTTCGCAGACCCACAGTGGGGTAAGGCTCGTCTCGTACACTGGAAGACCTAAGTGGCCTCCAAACCCTCTCGCATAAACTGGAAGACCTAAGTAGCCTCCAAACTTTCTCTCATACCCTGGAAGACCTAAGTGGTCTCCACACCTTCTCTTACCCTGGCAGACCTCAGTAGTCTCGGGACGTACCTACCTAGACGTAAGGGGAAACATATCCTGGCCTAGTCCAGAGGGGCCACGTGGCCGAAGCATACGCTCCGGCACAACCATATCTACCGGAGCATACTTTCCGGAGTAACCCAAAGCCCGTCATTCTCACCCACAGGACGGAGACCGCTGCGCAACTACCCAAGGACGTCCAGTAGCGGCTCACCACCACGCTAGACGACAACTTCTTTCTTTATCTTAAACTCTGTAAATTTAAGTTGAATAACCGTTATACCCTTCAATTCCACCTAACCACGCACGTGTCATACTCTGGGAACCGGGTCCAACTCTTACAGCAACCACTCCTGACATAAATAAAAAATGTTGGAACAAACACCTGGACACCGTTGAACTATCTCAGCACAGCAGGATCGTTACATGGCGCCCGAGACAGGCTAATGTGGTTGTAAAGAGGAAGACGCCGGTAGAGAGTAATGTCGACCTCGGTGTACCTAGCAACGAAGGCGGAGCTGATAGAGTACGCAGAAGAATTCGGATTGGACGCAACGGGAAAAGTGGAGGAACTGAGACAGATATTTTAAGCATTCGTAAAGAACCCAGACCACACAGAAAAGATCAGGCGGAGGCTAGAAGAACTAACGGAGAAACACAGGAAGGAGAAAGGGTCGACGGAACACGGTAGCAAACCAGATCGACTTACTGGTGAAGCAAATCAAAACACCACGCTGTCAGACGTAAAGACACCAGAAATGACGGACAAAAATGAACGGAAAATAGAGGTGGAAACCTTGTTCCCTTACCAGGGAACAACCAATCCCCTAGAATTCCCCAGCAAAATGGAGGAGTGGGCCAAAGGCTACATGATAGACAAAGGCGCTCTGATTCAGACGATGCCCTTCATCCTGGAGGGAGTAGCAGTAGACTGGTGGAACACCACACCGAGTCAGATAAGTACATGGGAGGAACTCAAGGAAGAACTATTGGAATATTTCCTACCACCCAGATACCAGGACCAGGTAGAGACACAAATTGCACAGCTGCGACAGCGAGATACGGCACTAACAAGAGAACTAACAGAAAGTTGATGAGATTCACAGAGTATTCGAAAGAATCAAAGTTGGGACCAATTAAGGTGTGACGGATTCCAGATATTGGCCATAATAAAAGTCGGAGCGGTAAAAGCGAAAGAGGTGGTAGATACGGGAGCGTCACGTAGCGTGGCCAGTAGGAGAAGGTACAATGAGTTGAGAAATCATGGAAGATGGAGGAAAGCGAGGACAGAAATAACAATGGCAAACGGATCAAAACAAAAATCGGAGGGGAGACTTCACAGCCAGAATACGATTCGCCGGAGAAGAATTCGAGTTGGATTTTCTAATTTTAAACCAGGTTACAGGAGAAATATTACTGGGAATGGACTTTCTGGCGAAGACACAGACAAAGAAATTCATCAGCACGCTGGACCTAAAAACCGGGTATTGGCAGATACCAATACAGTCGACAATATACAGCGTTCACCGTACCGGGACGGGGTTTATTCCAGTGGAAGGTGCTGCCGTTTGGACTCACAACCACTCCGGCTACATTCCAAAGAGCATTAGATACGGTGATAGGACCAGAAATGAAGCCGTACGCGTTCACGTATCTGGACGACATCGTGGTCATTGGAAAAGAACAAAAAGAACACTTGGAGAAATTTAGGGAGGTGTTCAGACGGCTACAAAACGCAAACCTAAAGATAAATGCGGAAAAGTGTAATTTTTTCCAAACCGAGTTAAAATACTTGGAACACATCGTGACCGACAAGTTCATCAGAACGGACCCAGAAAAGGTGGCAGCCATACGGCCATACCAACACCGAAAAGCACAAAGGAGGTACACAGTTTTCTTAGGTATGGCATCATGGTACAGGAAATTCAATCCCTGGGGTTCACCGAAAAAGTGCACTACAAGAACTGGTAAAGAAAGGAAAACAAATCGAATGGCAGACCCAACATCAAGAAGCGTTCGAACGGATAAAGGAAAGCTTAACGATAGCACCGGTACTTGCTTGCCAGACTATACAAAACAGTTCAAACTGCAAACGGATGCAAGTGACTTGGAAATAGAAGCAGTACTAACCCAGGAGGATGCCGAAGGGGAACATGTGATCTCGTACGCAAGTAGAAAGTTGAGTAAGGAAGAACAAAATTATAGTGCCACGGAATAAGAGTGCCTAGATTGCTAGGAGCATCAATAAATACAAAATGTACCTGGAGGGCTACCAATTTGTGGTGGTACGGACCATTTTGAGCTGAAATGGTTGAATTTGATAAAAGCACCTCAGGGAGGGTAGCCAGATGGGCTCTCGGATTACAACCATTCCAATTCGAGGTCAGATACGAAAAGGACGCCTTGTCCAGAGCACCAGACGCCATGTCCAGAGCACCAGCAGTGGAAGTAAAAACAGCAAGCAGTCAAATCGATTGGGTGAAGGAAGCATACGAGGAGGTAAAAAAGGACCTAGGCAGCGGGGAATTTAAGATCGAAGGGGAAAGACTGTACAAAAAGGCGGTAGCGAAAGAGACCTGCAACCATGGAAACCATTCATCTCGAAGAGCGAAATTCAAACGGTGCTCCAAGAAAACCACTGCAACACAATGCCGGGATACCTGGGAATATTCAAGACTTTGAAAAGGATTAAGGAGAGTTATTTTTGGCCCAGAATGCGGATGGACATCATACAATTCGTAAAGGCTTGCGAGAGCTGCCAACGATACAAGTTGTCTCAACAAAAATCCGCGGGTAAAATGCTAACTAAGATCACGGAAGCACCATGGGAAACCTTATGCGTAGACTTCGTCGGACCACAACACGCA
>JAYMZC010000387.1:14094876-14101414 GCA_036346975.1 Drosophila prolongata | reverse complement strand
CACAGTTCCCAAATTAGAGTTGTGCGCTGCTTTCTTACTGGCTCAACTGATGCGGGACGTATGCAACATGAAGCTCTTCGATTGCCCGTTTTATTGCTGGTCAGATTCTGCTGTAGCTTTATCATGGATAAGCGATGAACCTTCATGTTTTCAAGTTTTTATTGCTAATCGAATATCTTTAATTCAAGAGCTATCCAGTGGCATGAATTGGCGCTATGTACCGACCGACTGCAATCCAGCCGACATCTTGTCAAGAGGTGCTTCCCCGAGCGAGCTTCTGGAATCTGCCCTTTGGTTCAGAGGCCCAGAATTTCTTCTTAAGGATCAGCACGGTTGGCCTGAATCTTGTATGCCAGTGAAGACTCTTTCCGACCTCAGAAAGCGCATTTTGGTCGGCGACGCTAAAGAAGTGGACCTATCTTCAAAATGCAAGTTCGTGAACTCTTTTCAAAAGATCACCCACACTTTTGGATACGTATACAAATTTGTTCACCGCATAAGACGTCCTGGTCTCGATGTCGAAGATGTAAAAATGGGCACTCAGATGCTTATTAGATGCATCCAAATGAGCAGCCTGGCTGATGACTACTGGAGGCTGCATTCTAAGCGACAAATTACATCATCCAGCCCGTTGGCCTCACTTTCTCCATTCATCGATAACTTTGGGCTGATGCGAGTTGGTGGCAGACTACAAAATTCGTCCTTGGATTACAATGCGCAGCATCCTGTCATACTACCACGCCAGCATCCAGTTACAAGTGCTATCATACTGGACTTGCATCGGAAAAACTTGCATTCTGGTCCGCCAGCGCTGCTCGCTAACATGCGTCTTCAATTTTGGCCGATAGGTGGCCGAAAAACAGTATCATCTGCAACGTCCAAGTGCGTCATATGCTTCCGAGCTAAACCACAATTATCTCAGCATTTAATGGCTGACCTACCTAAGGATCGTGCAAATGCAACATCAACGTGGTTACTGGTTACTGGTCTGGACTTCTGCGGGCCATTTTGCTACAAAACCGGAGTTCGAAGCAAGGTGCCTGTGAAAACGTACGTCTGCGTTTTTATCTGTTTCGCGACGAAATGGATATGGTCAGATAATGCTACGAACTTCGTTGGAGCTAAAAACGAACTGGCTGAGCTGAAGAATCTATTCCTGTCTGGCCCACACATTCGAGCTATAGAGGAATTCTGCCTAGAAGATTCAATTGAGTGGCGTTTTATTCCCCCACGTGCGCCTCACTTTGGAGGCCTCTGGGAGGCTGCAGTAAAACGGCCAAATTTCATTTTTATCGTTCGGTTGGCCCATCTCTATTATCATTCGATGAATTGCGTACACTCGTTTGCCACATTGCAGCAATTATCAACTCACGACCTTTACTACCTCTTTCAGAGAATCCGGAAGACCTTGAGGTGCTAACTCCTACACACTTTCTTGGCGCAGTTCCGCTGGTGTTGTACTCTGAGCCTGACGTCACAAAGCTAAATTTCAACCGTTTGGACCGCTGGCAGAGAATTGCTTATTTTCAACAAATCTTCTGGTCACGGTGGCGTGAAGAGTATCTGACCCTGTTGCAGCAACGGTCAAAGTGGCGCATCCCCAAACCTGCGCTACAAGTCAACGATGTCGTCCTGGTTCAAAACGAGAACTTGCCTCCTCTTAAATAACCATTAGCCAGGGTCACGGAATTGGTGCCTGGATCTGATGGAGTTGCTCGTGTGGCAGTAATACGAACATCAACTGGAACCACTCGAAGAGCTGTCCGCAAGTTGTGCGTCCTGCCGAAGCAAGATCGGTTGAAAGCCCTGGTCTTCCAACGGGGGGAGAATGTTCGGTCATGCCGCAGCCTAAATAAATTATTAAAGTTTCTAATCTTAACGTAAATTGAATTCTCGATGTTTGTTTTTGCCTTTTCTATTTGCCCTGCGTGGCATCTCTTTCAATTACTGTAATATATTTATACTGTAACATATTTAATTGAAATCTTGTGCGGTTTTATTTTAATTAGGCACCATCAAAGGTTAGCGTTAGTGAAAAAGCTCACTGACCCAACAGCAGCTATAGGATATAGTCGTCCGATCCCGACCGTTCCGACTTATATACTGCGTGCAAAGGAAAGAAGAGTGTGTGCAAAGTTTGCGTAGAAACAGACAGACGGACAGCCAGACAGACGGACATGCTTATATCAACTCAGGAGGTGATCCTGATCTAGAATATATACACTTTATAGGGTCGGAGATGTCCCCTTCAATGCGTTGCACACTTTTGACCAAAATTATAATACCTTCTGCAAGGGTGTAATAACAACGAAACTTTTTATGAAAACCACCCATTACATCAAGCCACAAAACAAGAATTCCAACAAAAATTAAATTATAATCAGGTTAGGAATCCTATAAATTATCAATCACAACAAAATGGGGCTGATGCGGCCAATCGATCAATAAAAAAAGCGCGAAGGTACGAGTGGCCATATGAAAATGGATACAGAAAATTTTCATCAACAAGCCTCGGACGCCGAACAGAAAATGTCTCCTTACTTACGAATCATCATGAATAACCAAGAGTTCCGATGTGTTGTAGACACAGGCTCTTCTATTATTTAATTAAGGAAAATCTCTTTAATTTTCCGACCAAAAATACACCTCTTAAAGTTCATACCATAATTGGTAATATTCAGTTAAATAAATCTGGGTCCTACCATGCAAGTAAGCTTTGTCCGACCAAGCAAACATTTTGGGTCCATAATTTTTCCGATAAATATGATATGCTCATAATTATAAATCAAAAACAGTTAATTTAAACGGTTATGAATTTGGAATGAGATATATTATAACGATTAAAATAAAGAAGGAAAAGCAGAAATTGATTGCTGCGATCCCCCATTTTCAACAGAAACACCATTTAATTTTGCAACAAATAATGACCTGCAGGAAACCAATAAGTTTAGATTAGAACACCTTAATGACGAGGAAAAGGATAATCTTAAGAAAATTATATATGAATTTAGCGACATACAGTAGAAAGAAAGTGAGAATTTGACTTTCACTGGTACTATCAAGCATTGTCATTCATACAAAAAATGAGCAACCGGTTTACAAACAAACCATACAAATATCCTCAAGCTTACGACCAAGAAGTCGATTCGCAATGAGGATATGATAAACAGGGAATAATTCGAAAGTCAAATTCCCCTTATTGCTCACCTATTTGGATAGTACCTAATAAAAGTGATGCATCTGGAACAAAAAAGTTCCGTATCGCTAATTGACTATCGTAATTTAAATGAAATTACGGTAGATGACAAATACCCCATCCCGGTAATGGATGAAATATTGGACAAACTTGGTAGATGACAATATTTTACCACTATTGACCTCGCAAAAGGTTTTCACCAAATACAAATGGATGAAACTCTATTACAAAGACAGTTTTTTCCACCAAAAATGGTCATTACGAATATACTCGAATGCCTTTTGGGATGAAAATGCTCCTGCTACCTTTCAAAGGAACAATCTCTTAGAAGATTTGATCTACAAGGATTGCTTGGTCTACATGGACGAACATGTATTATCTTTGCGAAAGGTATTTAAAAATTACGAGAAGCTAATCTCAAGCTTCAACTCGACAAATGCGAGTTTATGAAAAAGGAAACAGAATTCCTTGGACATATTATAACAATAACTGGTATAAAACCAAATCCTCTCAAAATAGAGGCAATACAAATTTCCCTATTCCCAAATCCTTAAAACAAATTAATATCCTTTTTAGGTTTGTGGATTTTATAGGCAATTTATCCCAAACATTGCTAAAATAACAAAACCAATGACAGCAAAGCTTAAAAACTGCGTAACATTAAATATAAAAGATAATGATTATGTAAGTTAAAAAATTGATTATATTTTTATATAAAAACAGAGAGAGAACGCTATAGTCGAGTGCCTCGACTATTAGATACCCGTTACTCAGCTAAACAACTTAATATGCCTTCTTGTATGTTTTTTGCCGCTCGAATTTGCACCTTGGCCAGCTGTTCCAAAATTCATCCGTTAGATGGCGCTATTGTACCACGGGCCATGAAAGGCGGAAATGTAGGCGCTAGCCAGGCTTAAGCGTTTTAATGGGTTTTTGGGCGTTAGAGTGGGCGTGGCAAACTTTTATTAGGCCAATCGATAGGTATTGACGAAACAAATACATATCAATTAAATTTCATAATAGCATCAAAACTGTGGCCACAGCTTGTGGCTTCAGAGGGGGCGTGGCACCATTTTGAAAACAAACTTGCGCTGCGTAGGAACTCCTAAAATCTACATGCCAAAATGCCAATCTTCTAGCTTTTATAGTTTCCGAGATCTCAGCGTTCATACTGACAGACAGGCGGACAGACGGAGAGACGGACATGGCTAGATCGACTCGGCTAGTGATCCTGAACAAGAATATAATGTACTTTATAGTGTCGGAAACGCTTCCTTCTACCTGTTACATACTTTTGCACGAATACAATATACCCTTTTACTCTACGAGTAACGGGTATAAAAATCAAACTTTACTTTATTGAGTTGGATTAAGAACTGATTTTAATTAAGCTTAACAATTATTCATTATGACTACGCGTCCCTCCATCGCTGACACCGTCTCTGCCGCTGCTGCCGTTTCTGCTAACGTTCTTTATTATTATTGGTTGCTGCTCTTCTTCGCTGTCGCTGTTGACCAAATTTAATTGTCATTTAATTGTTAAGCACTTGGCCGAGTTCGATCAACTTTGGAAATTGGCTATTCTGCATTCCTACGATCGCTGACCGAAAGGTGCAAGCTCAGCGCAGGTGGCTTAGTTCGTGTGAAATTTATTGAGGGCATTTGTTGTGCAATCAATGCCTACTCTTACACATGTCTGGTGGTCTTTATACAATTTTGGGTATTAACCACCCTGCAGTACCATTTATCACCTTTTAATCGCTTTTTCATCACCAAAAATTCATCACTGCTGATGATTAATCGATGAATCTTCATCCAAATTAGTGAAAAATTTAACATTGGCATGTCCTAGGAGTTAATCAGTGAAAAATTCATCACTCTTTAATCAGTAATTCATCACTCTTATTTCAGTTTTTCATCACTCTTTAATCAGTAATTCATCACACAGAGACAGCGTAAGAGGAGGGAGATGGAAATTTGACTGCGTTTCCTACGATCGGGGACTGAGAGTAGTTCGGCTCTGCCCTCGTTGCACTCTGCTCTGCCTGCGTCGCACTCGGCTCTGCCGACTTTGCCTTTGGCTCTGCCGGCGGGTCGCAGTCCGCTGCTGATTAAACGGTGATGAATTTTGTAGTGATGAATTTCGAAACTGCAGGGCAGCCAGCCGCCCTCTCTTGCACGCATACTCCGACAGCCGACGACTGTATGTGTGCACATGTATTCACAAGCGAAGAAATTCGCTGCAGCGCGCTGTCAAAATATACTCTTTATTTTAAAATTCTAACATTATTAAAAATACTTATTTTGTATTGCCTTTATATTTACTTTATTTACTAATTATTCGAAAGTATAATATTTTTTAGTAATGACCAAATATATCTAAGTATAAAAAAAAACATAATTTATTTCATACATGACTTCACATTGGAATCATTGTCATTAGGGTTTTGCGATTGAACAGGATGAATATTTTTATATTTATTGTATTTTAAATATATGGATTTAAAATATGAGGTATTTTTATATTATACGTATTATAATAACATTATATAAAATTATTATCATAATATAAATTAAATTTATTAAAATATTTGTATATTAACTATTTTAATTATTTAGAAAAAAGAGAAACGCAAAGGGGAAACAAAAACTTATTAAAAATGAATTGTTAGCGACACCAATAAATAAATAATATTACTGAAAAATTAAAAAAAAAATTGCATCTAAAAAACATTTTAAAAAATATAACAAAACGCTTTCGACAACTTGGAAAAAAGTTTATAAGTATGTATGTAAATTAATTATTTAAATATCCCACGGGTGGTCCCTCGCAGTTGCAGCTTATCCAGGGGGGTGCGGGTGGCAAGGTCCGCCGTTGTGGTAGTTGGCCGGCTGGCCAAAGAATTCTCCAAGATGAATTACGAAGATTACGTTGGAAGGGTGACTGCCCTTCTTTACCTGCTGGCCTAGGGACTCAGACAGTTTTTTAGTAATAAGAATTTAACGACGGTTGTTGGAGTATAATTTGTATGAGCGACAGCTCTTTATTGACATAAAGTCAAATCTAAACTGAAACTTTAAAGCTAACAAAAAAGAGACTCATAGCGGCCACTCCAATGGGTAGTCTTTGCCGACTATGCACGAGCTTCCGGCCAGACGCTGTGTCAGCAATTTAGCTGGAGCGAGCCTTCGGACGATCGGTCATTGCCGTCGCCCGGTTAACTTAGTTAACTACTCCCCCCCTCAGAATTAAGGCCGCCCTCGGCCGACCCTATTTGGGCAATCACCTCCCTTAGTTGGGCCGTGGATCTCCTGGCCTAAGTGACTCGCCGATAAGTGAGG